>CAUYLG010025208.1:0-21853 GCA_963573385.1 Cacajao melanocephalus | reverse complement strand
TATAATATATATATGTATTTCTTCTATATAAATACACAAGACTACCTGGGGATAATAAATATATATATATATATATATATACACACACACCATATATATATATAAAAGACTATATATATATATGTGTGTGTATATATATATTATTACTATTATCCCAGGTAGTCATATATATATATATATATATATATATGTATGTGTGTGTGTATATATATGTATGTATATATAGTAATGGTAAATATTACTATATATACATATATATGTATATATAGCAATGGTAAATATTACTGTATTTATATATGAGACTACCTGGGGATAATAGTAATTTATATATATATAGAGAGAGAGAGAGAGAGAGAAAGAGGTAGTATTATTATACATATATATAAATATAAAAGACTATGTGGGGATAATAGTTACAATACTACCCCTTTGCGTGTTTGTTGAGAGGATTAAATGAGATCATAGATGCAAGTTCTTAGCACAGGCCTAGCTAGGAAACTTTCAACCCATGGTGTGTATCTATTCTTTTTAATGTTTTCATTCCGCTCACTAGGGCAGGGGATCCTCCCATTCCACTCCTGCTATAGGCACATTCACCTTCATCTGCTCTTCCCCTGGTTTCTGTAAGGAGGGTTAATTATTCTATGGAGGATCAGCAGCACAACCTGAGGAGTCCTCAGTGTTCACGGTAGACAGCCCATCTCAGTCTGGCTATCTGACCACCAGTGTCTCTGTGCCACCTGGGCAAGGCTAATGAGAAAGTTGTATAGACATGTGTTGCTTCATACAGTAGGTAGAATAAAGGAGTTCAGAGTTCCTCAAGAAGACTGAAAAGGACTCTGATAACTGGAATGGACCAAACACCAGCCAGGGAGCCCTGGCACACTGGGGGTTACGCAAGGAGAGGCAGCTCTCAGAGCACAGAGGGGTGAGAGCTGTCTCTAAAGCCCTGGGCTGAATGAGAACATTTTGCAAAACTTGCTTAGAAACACTGGTTCCTAAGCAATTGATTCCTGTTGGGGTCCCACTGGGAAAGATTGTTTCTGAACAGTCTGGATGGAAAGGAAATGGTGGCATTTTTAGAGAGAGAAAATAAACTTGCTCTGTTATTTAAACTCAGATACTAGAATAAATACTAGAATCTCGAGTCCTTTTAAAGTTGTTTCAAAGCTGCAGAAAGAAACACAATAAAAGTTGAATAAGGATTTATGTTATATAGTCATCTATGCAAGCAAGTAGACTGGTAAATATAGTGTGATTATTATAATGTAGGTCGCAGATAGTATAAGCATAGTGAATCTCCTGCATTAGAAAACTAAGCCTCTTACATTAAGTGAAGCACACTGGACATTTAATATGGTTTTTACAACCAAAACTGAGGTCTATAAATGGAAGGTCCTGAAATGATGGTGTGGGGGGCAAGGAAGGGGAGTGTTCTAAGTTGAATTTCGGGAGAACAGATTTTATGGTTCATTTTAAGTAACAACATCACCTGTCTCTCACATCTCCACCAACTCAAACTAACCCCATGAAGTCACTGACAACCTTGGGATTTGGAGACCTGGCATGATAGGTAGCAAAGACAGATGAGAACTGAATGACAGCCAACCATAAAGAAAACTTTTACCTGTGACCCGTTAAACAACAAACTTGGATAAAATCAAATAAATAGATAAATAAATAGAAGTATTTTGAGAAAAAAGATATACTTTATATATTTTATATATATATATATACTTATACATACATAGAAACATGCAAATACACATACATACATACGTATACACATACACCTATATGTTGTATGTATACACATACATACATACATGGCACATATAGATATACTGCTCTGAAAAAATAATTAAAAAGTGTATAAGTAGTATTTTTATCTTAAGATTGAAAGACAGCAGGGTTTAGTATCATAACAAGTAAATAATAGCCTGTGATTATGGTGGTGACAGACAATTTCATCCTTTGACTACCTGAGCTTTCAAAATTCAGAAATTTACATTCTTACAACAATTAAGTGGAAAATGTTGCCATGTAATGAAAATGGGTGTCTTTCAACAAAAATTATTTCTCAGAAGGAAAGACTAAAATCTCTCCTTCTAAAATTTAGACAATCGCGATTGTTCCTATTCTGTGGACAAACATGTGACTTAAAAGACGTCCATGGAAGGAATCCTCTGAGGTGTTTTAAAAGTGGCAAATATGTCTGGCCCTGAATGACCACATGCTGTGATTTACTTTGCAGTGCTCCTGAGAATACCAATGAGCCCTGGAGCCTGATCTGGCTCCAGGGAGTGATGGCTCACTGGGGTCAGCAGTGCAATGATGGGAATGGGTGCGGTGCGATGGTAGGAGTGCTGGCAGAGTGAGCATGTTATAGACCAGTTGGGAGCTTGACCTTGAAACAGGAAATCAGAAGTACACGGGTTCAACTTTGAGTTTATGCCTTTAAATAACAGGGGAATTCAGACGATTTAACTAACCTTGACAAACCTTTTCTCACATCCTTAATAGGGAATAATGAGGCCGAGCAGATTTCTTTTATGAGGATTAAATGAGATAATACATGTGA
Source organism: Cacajao melanocephalus (assembly GCA_963573385.1). NCBI lineage: Eukaryota > Metazoa > Chordata > Mammalia > Primates > Pitheciidae > Cacajao > Cacajao melanocephalus. The sequence goes on along the minus strand of CAUYLG010025208.1, from coordinate 19,272 downwards.
AACACTCCAGACAGTATACAGGACTGTTGCCCTCTATAGAGAGTAGCCACTATTATCCTCACTCTTGCGTTTTACATTTAGAAGTATTTTATGTTCTTTGTTTATGGGCCCTAACAATGCCCAGGGATATTTTTAAAGGAAAATATTGGAGAGATTAACTTCATAATAAGCTGTAAATACTAAGTTGCACTTTAAGTATAGCAGAGGTTTGAGAAGGCTGAGATCAAGAGCCTGTTCTGAAAAACAGATAAATCGCCTTTGAAGACTTTTGAACTTTCCTAAGTCCCCTTTTGTTCATCTATAAAATGAGAATAATAATAAAAGTTCCTTACTTCTGGGATGATCGGGAAGCATAAATGCCTGTGAAGTGCTTGGCATGGTGACTGATGTATATATCAAGTCCTCAGTAAAATAATATTAATACAAATAATTACTGATGTATATATCAAGTCCTCAGTAAAATAATATTAATACAAATAATTACATATATTAAAAACCTAGAGTGTTTTCTAATTTTTTAAATAAAAACATTTCCCATTTTTGGTGGTAGTTCTATATCAAATATATAAGGCAATAAAATAAAAATAAGCAAATAAATTTTTAAAAACTCACAGAAAGGAAAACAATCCATAAAGGTATAAAGAGGCCAGGTATGGTAGTTCACACCTGTAATCCAAGCACTTTGGGAGGCCTAGGCAGGCAGATCACCTGAGGTAGCAAGTTTGAGACCAATCTGGCCAATATAGTGAAACCCCATCTCTACAAAAATAAAAGTTAAAAAACTAGCTAGGTGTGGTGGTGGGCACCTGTAATCCCAGCTACTTGGGAGGCTGAGGCACAAGAATCGCTCAAACCCAGGAGGCAGAGGTTGCAATGAGCCGAGATCACTCCACTGCACTGAGTACAGAGCAAGTCTCTGTCTCAATAAATAAGCAAATAAATGAATAAATAAATGTATACAAAGAAAAAGAATAAACATCATTATATCTAAACATCTGGTGAATGCAGAGAACAATTTTTAGATAAAAAATATTCTAATTTATATTTGTTTAATTTGCCCATGCTCACAACTGCTATGCCTTATATACGTCTAGTGGAAATATTTGTTTATATAATCAGTCATTTATGTATTAAATATTTTGGAGCATTAACTAGTTCCTGCTCCCAAGAAGCCTGCTCCCTGATGGGTATGATAAACAATAAACAAACTGACAAATTACACAAATTATTCTATATTAAGAATCCCAGTGAGTGCTGTGAAGGAGTACAGAGTGCAGTTAGCAGTAAAATCTAAATCAGACGGGGGGATTAGGGAGGGGTTCCCCGAGAAGCTAACATCTAAGCTGGACCAGAAGGGTGAGCAAAAGTTAGTGGTAGAATGAACATTCAAGGCAGAAGCAACTGGAAGCATGAAGCCTCCAATGTGGGAAGGATGAGGAGAAATCTCCAGGAAACAGACCAGCTTGCAGAATTTTGAGCACCAGGAAAATGTGCTAATGAATCTACCAGAGTAGGGAGAATCCAGAACACATAATAGAGTCCAGCTGGCCATGTCAAGGATCCTAGCCCTGAGCCTATGAGGAAAGAAAAGCCACCAGATGGGTTCCTGGAGGGGGAAAAATGAGAAGGGTTTTTCAGCTTAGTAATTTTGGCTATCATGTGAAAAAAGGATTGGAGGAGAGCTGTAATAGATATAAGGAGATTTATTTATTCAGAAGCTTCTGTAGAAGCCCATGTAAGAGATAATGGTGTTTTGGATGCTGGCAGTAGATGTGGAAAAAGTTGATAGATCAAGAAATATTTGGTTTCCATTTGTTTGTGTCATCTGTGATTTCTTTCAGCAGTGTTTTGTAGTTTTCTTTGTAGACGTCCTTTGCCTCCTTAATTAGGTATATTCCTAAGTATTTTGTTTTTCAGCTGTTGTAAAAGGGGTTGAGCTCTTGAATTGATTCTCAGCTTGGTCGCTGTTGGTGTACAGAAGAGCTCGTGATTTGTGTACATTAATTTTTATATCCTGAAACTTTGCTGAACTCGTTCATCAGTTCTAGGAGCTTTCTGGGAGTATCTTTACGGTTTTCTAGGTAAACAATCATATCATCAGCAAACAGTGACAGTTTGACTTCCTCTTTACCAGTTTGGATGCCCTTTATTTCTTTCTCTTGTCTGATTGTTCTGGCTAGGACTTCTAGTACTATGTTGAAGAGGTGTGGTGAGAGTGGGCATCTTTGTCTTGTTCCAATCCTCAGAGGAAATGTTTTCAACTTTTCCCCATTCTGTATTATGTTGGCTGTCAGTTTGTCATACACGGCTTTTATTATATTGAAGTATGTCCCTTGTGTCCCTAGTATGCTGATTTTGCTGAGTTTTTTGTTTGTTTTGTTTTTTGCTTTTTTTTTTTTTTTTTTTTTTTTGAGATGGAGTTTAGCTCTTGTTGCCCAGGCTGGAGTGCAATGGCGTGATCTTGGCTCACTGCAACCTTCCCCTACCCAGGTTCAAGCAATTCTCCCGCCTCAGCCTCCTGAGTAGCTGGGATTACAGATGCCCGCCACCACACCCAGTGAATTTTTTGTATTTTTAGTAAAGATTGGGATTCGCCATGTTGGCCAGGCTGGTCTTGAACTCCTAGGGTTTTTATCATAAAGGGATGTTGGATTTTGTAGAATGCTCTTTCTGCATCTATTGAGATCATTATGTGATTGTTGTTTTTAATTCTGTTTATGTGGTGTATCTCATTTATTGACTTGTGTATGTTAAACCATCCCTGCACCCTTGGTATGAAACCCACTTGATCGTGATGGATTATCTTTTTGATATGTTGTTGGATTCGGTTAACTGGTATTTTGTTAAGGATTTCAGCATCTATGTTCATCAGGGATATTGGTCTGTAGTTTTCTTTTTTGGTTATGTCCCTTCCTGGTTTTGATATTAGGGTGATACTGGGTTCATAGAATGATTTGAGGAGTGTTACCTCTTTCACTATCTTGTGGAATAGTGTCAGTAGGATTGGTACCAATTCTCCTTTGAGAGTCTGGGAGAATTCTGCTCTGAATCCATCTGGTCCTGAACTTTTTTGTTGGTAATTTTTTAATTACCATTTCAAACTCACGGCTTTTTATTGGTCTGTTCAGGTTATCTTACTCTTCCTGATTTAAGCTGGGAGGATTGTATCTTTATAGGAATTTATCCATCTCTTCTAGATTTTCTAGTTTATTTGCATAAAGGTGTTTGTAGTAGCCTTGAATTATCTTTTGTATTTCTGTGATGTCTGTTGTGATAACTCCCATTTCATTTCTGATTGAGCTTATTTGGATTTTCTCTCTTCTTTTCTTGGTTAATCTTGCCAATGGTCTATTGATTTTATTTATCTTTCAGAAAAACTAGCTTTTTGTTTGTAACCAAATACCACCTGTTCCTCAATAACCTATGGAAATTAAAAAAAAGGAATTAGAGGTAATATTAAATATAAACTTAAATTTATGTATATAAAATTTCTATATTCCCAAAGAACAAATAGATATTAAAATATTGTCAAGTATATTTACTTTGATTTTGGGGGTCTGTTGTTAAAAGTTATTATTTTGTTTTGAAAAGATGACATGTCTTGTGGAAATTTTTAATAAAATAAAATTAGTTTCAAAAAAAGAGAGAGAAATATTTGGGAGACAGAATTCACAGGACCTGGCTGGCTATTGATAGACTCCAGCACAAGATGGTGAGGAAAAGATGTCAGGATAAGTAGGATAGCCACAAGTCCTAGTGAGCAGTTGGATAGATAAGGGTGCTCTTTGTTGATGTGGATGCAGAGAGGAAGTGCAGCGACGTGGCAGGGAAAGTGGGAGGTGTGGTAGTGGTACTGGCGAAATAGGTTAAAATATTTTTTTTAAATGCACAGCAAAGATGAAAAAACCAATAAAATGAAATCTACAATAATTAAATACAATAGTTAGGAAAAGATCAAGATAAATATTAATACTGAAGGCACCAAGGACTTTAAATGGGGATGACATCTATTAATATAAAGTGGCTCAGGCCTTCCAAAGAGACAGTATTTGTCAAAAAGCAACCACAAGCTCCAGAGTTATGTTTAGAATTGCTATGTTTAGAATTGGCATCGTTCAATGCCACTGACCAAAGTATGTAAAATTACTCATATTTAGAATGCCCACTGCATGTCAGCTACTGAACAAAGTTTTTCTTATGTATTGCCTAATGCAATTCCCACAGTCACTTCATTCAGTAAATCTATTTTACCCATGAGAAAACCTCCGTCCTCAGAAAGGGCTGGTCACCCAGCTGGTAAGTGGTAAATCAGGTGGTTCTGCCTCCAGTGCTCATGTACTTTCTCCTTTATTATGTTGTCTGTTATTGCACCCATGTATCTTAAGTGACTTCTAGAGGTACCTATGCCACTATCTCCAGGAAAATGTAAGGTGATGATTCGCTGATATTTTTGCTTACCTGGAAAATAGTCCTTCATCTTTTGTCCACAGCATCCTTATTTCAATCTGAGTAAATCCCTCTCCACAATGAGGCTTCAGCCCAGTAGGGCTGTTAATAGAGTGCCTTGTGTTTCCTATGACAAGGAGGTAGAAGGGTCAGGGGTTCAATAAGAATCAGTGGAAAGTCTTCCTGAGTTAAGCTAGGAGGATTGTATCTTTTAACGAATTTATCTATCTTTTCTATGTTTTCTAGTTTATGCACATAAAGGTGTTCATAGAAGTCTTGAATGATCTTTTATATTTCTGTGGATTTTTCCTGGATCTGGAATGAGGAGCAGAGTGAAGCAAAGGTTGATGAGTGGGAGCCCGACAAGGCTGTCAGGCAGTTCTTGCTGCCTTGATTCTTGTGCTTCCAAATGTCTTCTTTGGGCTGCCCTGTAATCCTCTTAAGTCCTTCAGTTTTTTTTCAGAGGTTTCCCTTTTGGCTTAGGTTGGACAAACTCAGTCCCTCCTACTTTCAACCAAGTAATTCCCACTAAAACATTAGACCCATTTCATTATAAAGAATCAGGAGCTGTGTGGACAGAACATCTTGCCCTTGAAGCTCTGTCTGCAGCTATTTTGTTCTGTTGTTCTTTGTGAAGGAGGGGAGGGACAAGTTTGTAAACTCCTGTGAGTAACTGCATGAGCAAGGGTGCTGTTTGATAAATTTCTGTAGAAGTGATTAGGGCACAGTGGCTAGCCTCCTTCTAACCTGCTTAATAAAAAAAGGGTTTCATAGAAAAAGTTGATTTTGAGCAGAGTTTGAAATAAAGTGGTATATTTTTTAATACTACTACAGAAAACTACCTGAGACTGGGTAATTTATGAGGAAAAGAGGTTTAAGTGACTCACAGTTCTTCAGGCAGTACAGGAAATGTGGCTGAAAGGCCTCAGGAAACTTACAATCATGGTGGAAAGTGAAGGGGAAGCAAGCGTGTCTTACCACGGCAAAGCAGGTGGGGTGGGGGGAAGTGCCCCACACTTTTAAACCATCAGACCTCATGAGAACTCTCACTATCATGAGAACAGCATGGAGGAAACTGCCCCCATGATCTAACCACCTCCCACCCACTCCCTCCTCTAACATGTAGATGTAATTGGAGATGATATTTGGATAGAGCAAAACCATATCAAGTGATTAAAAAAAATTGCTAGTCAGTAGGTAGGAAGTTTCTTTGTTAGCATAAAGTTATAAAATTTTTATGTCAGAGATAACCTTTTACTGGGTACAGACAAAAGGAAATAGTTATTTAGATGTAATTATGTCTAGTGAATACTAAGCTGGCTAGGTTTAAACTAGATGCTTCACAATAAAATGTTTTATATGTTTGAATTTTTATCATAACCCATGGGCTTTTTGAGAAATATTTTCTCCTTAAAATAAAAGGTATGATTCTTCAAATACTCCAAAGTCTTCTTTAACGAATTGTGTCAACTTTAATTCACACAACAATGCATTCTTCTGAGTGAGTACAGTCTTATTAGAAGGACCATTCCTACAATTCCTAGGTTTTAAGATGACTGGTGATCATGTGGAATAGGTAATCACTGGAGAATTATCTGGTGAAGCAGAATGGGTGTTTCTAGAGAGACCAGAGAAGGGTAACAAACATAGGCATGTGAGACTTGTAGATGTCAGAACCAGATATTTCCTTAAAAAAACAAATTTAAGAGTGCACTTTGGGTACACTATCTGAACTGCAGAAGGAGGCATAATGACCCAGGGAGACAGACACTGTGGGAAAAGCTGACTTCCAACATCGGTGCTAAAAAGGACTGAGATTCCTACTGAGAAATGGGCTCACACTGTTTCTAAGTTTAAAAGTGGGCATGGCCCTTTCTCCTTTCTGCCTGTATCCTTCGCTGAAATGGTCTGTGACATCTTTTTCCTTCAAGAGTGTCATTAAGGTAGACTTTTACCTATTTTCATTTTACAAAAGTATTTCAGAAAGTGAAAAATGCAGTGTCCTTGCCCTATGTTAGAAGACCTGTTTTCAGGTCTTCTCAGGAGAGCCTGAAAAGCACATGTGAACTAGAAACAAAACATTAAATTTGCCCTTTTGCCTGGTTCTGAGCACACTGTTGTAGGCATGATGCTAAATGAATTTTTGGGGTTTCAAGCAAAACATTCTACAAACAAGAATCCCAGGCTGGCACAAAGCTGCGTAGCGTGGTAGACCATTCCAACACTCTCTGAGAACAGCTGCTTGCAGACCCCACAAAGACAAAGACAAGACCAGGCCCACACATGTCAGGCCATTGGCAGAAGGCCTGGCAAGAATAGAAGTTTCACATGGCTTCTATGGACACCTCTTACAATCCTGGGACCTGCACCATTGCTGAGAAACTAGTATTAGCCAACTCCAATGACTCACCCTCTAATTCCTGATATGGTACCTTAACTTAAGGAGACTAGCCACTATCTAACAGAAGGTAGGGAACATACTGAGCCCTTTCCTCCAAGCCGAAGACAGCAATGGGTCCTTTTTAAAGAAGAGTCAGATCTCTGCATGCTCCAGCCTCCGAGGAAACCTGGACTCTATTTCATCACAGCTAACTAACTGCATTCTGTAGAGCCAGACCTTCTGTCAGTTGTCTGACATGTATGTGACTAGTCTTGTCTTAACCTGTGTGGGGCCTACAAGCAGCTGGTCTCAGAGAGTGGTGGAATGGTCTACTGTGCTATCCAGTTTTGTAGAATGTTTTGCTTAGAACCACTAAATCAATATATGGTGCTAGCTTGCCTGGAGCAAATGCACGGAACTGGAAACCAAGAGACAGAGTTTCTACATGGCTTTTTAGGCAAGTGAGTGGAAAGAACTATGAGAGAGTCATGGGTCAGGCTAGTTTGATTGATCCCCAAGTAGGGATGTCAGATTTTGCAAATGCAGATAGAGGATATATAAGTATGTCTGTAATACTTGGGAAATACCGTAAAATTTTTCATTGTTTTTCTGAAATTCAAATTTAACTGGGCCTCTGTATCTTAACTGGCAACTCTATCCCTGAGACATGGGATATAATGAAAGAGAAAGTGATTCTATAGAAGCCAGACTGAGGACAAGCAATTCTAATAGGAGCAAGACTTACTTTGGCAAAAAGTCCTCTTTATCAAGTACAGCGAGTGGCTAAAGCACATCTGACTCCAAGAAATTTGTCCCATTAAGACTACATTCATCATTACCACCGTACTTTCTTTGTCAGTAACCTTAGCCTATTTTCCATTTTTTTGTCGCCATCATCTTCCACCACAGACAGAGTTGGCCAGGTTTATCCTGAGAGGTGCTGTTGAGTTGAAAAGGCTCGCACATGAGGCATTCCTTCTTGTCTCCTCTTACCCTGGATATTAACATACTGTTTTCCTAAACTTACTGTTAGTTGAATGCTGCCCTCCAGGAAAAAGAATCTAAGAGTAAGTCACAGTTGTAGCACTCTGGGGAGAGAGAAAAGAAGATTGGAATAGTTGCCATGATCCTATCAAAACCCTGGCCAGAGACGGAGGGTGGGAAGGAGCAAAGAGAACGCTTCCACTTCTGCCGGGCTCTTACTGTGTCAGGCAAAGGTACTTAGCCTCTGCTCTGTGGCAGACGTGGTGTTTGGAGGGATGGCAAAGCTTTGACAGAACAACAGGTTTTCTACTTTACTCATGTGGAGTAGCACAGTCCCTGTAGTTTACAGTCAGTCCCTCCCAAGAAACTTTATCACTTCTGAAAACAAGGAGACACAGGGCAAAAGGGACAAGACTGAGAATAAATGTCAAAGCATGTTCAAGGCTAGAATTTATTCACTCAAGAAATGAGGCAGGGAGCAGTGGCTTATGCCTGTAATCCCAGCACTTTGGGAGGCCAAGGCAGGTGGATCACCTGAGGTCAGGAGTTTGAGACCAGCCTGGCCAGCATAGTGAAACCCTGTCTCTACTAAAAATACAAAATTAGCTTGTGGGAGGGGTTGGGGTGGATGGTGCCTGTAATTCCAGCTACTCTAGAGTCTGAGGCAGGAGAATCACTTAAACCTGGGTGGTGGAAGTTGCAGTGATCTCAGATCACACCATTGCACTCCAGCCTGAGCAACAAGAGCAAACCTCCATCTCAAAAAAAAAAAATGTTGGTGAAGAAATGTTACAGGATCTATTCCCCACCCCCACCCCCCGCCCCCACAAATTAGGCAGTATATACACCCACCGCCCAGTACCTAGTACTTAGAAGACATTGTAGAGCCATGAAAAAGATTGAGACAAGAAAAAATACATTTCTGGGCTCTGAGACATAAAGAAAAGTCTCAAAACTTTTTTATTCAATGCTTTATCAAATATCTAAAAATGTAGCTTTATTTTAGTTATGCAAGTTAACTTATAATTACATAAAAAGCTTAAACCAGAAGAATAAAATATTTTTTAAATGCCCAACATGGTAATAGTTAAAATCATTCCAAAAATGTTTCAGTAGAAGTTATGTTTAATATGGAATGCAAGTGTGTTAAGAAGAAAAGGTATTTTTTTTAAGTTGTAGCACTTTATGTGTTTATTGATGTCCCAGGGTTTTAGTTGTGTTCCCTCTTTAATTTTCTCAAATATGGAAATTAAGTCATATTTTTCCTTTTGCATTTTTAGTATATATGGACTCTATGCCATCTGTAGTCCTTTGTAATTGTGAAGTTACTCACTGATAATTTCCACTTTATTTTTTAGAAGCATTTATTTTCGTCATAAATACATTAGCTCTGAAAAGTCTTTAATTAATACTCTGGTTCAATCTCATTGTACAGATGGGAAAATTAAGCTCCCAGTGATTAACTTGACTGAAACCACACACTTAATAAATGACAGAGATTAGAGTCAAAATTGGGTTTTCTTGTTCCACCTCCAGGGTTCATTTCTACCACCGAATACTAACTTTAAACTAAAACGTTTTCCAAACATTTTCTCTTCTTTTGCAGGACAAAAACACTGTTCTTACATGTAAAACTGACATTGGCTCATCTTATTAAAATACAGTAGCAATATTATTTGTATACTTGATTCTTCTACTCAGGTACACAATTAGCTGTCCCAACCAACCTAAAGGAAAATTACCCATGATACAGTGAAGATAATCACACTGTTTACTTGCAAATCCTTCTCATTTTTATTCTAAGTGTTAAATCATGCCAAATGAATTTGGACATGAATGCATTTATTACTTTGCAATTATTTGAAATTATAAAAGCAGATATTAAAATAAAAGTTCTTTTGGGGGTGACTTTGATACAGTGTATTAATTTTAATTACATCATTCATGATCATATTATGATTTTATTGTTTGCTTCTGAATTTTCTTACACAAAAATCTACTTGTCCAAGAATTTCTGTAGAGTCTATAACCAGAGTACTTCAGTGCTCTGAAAGGAGGGTGAAATTAGCACAATAATAGCTTTCTTCTCTTTATAAGAATATTTTAATGTAGACAAAATAAGAGCGTATTAGAACCAGATTTATAAGTATATAGCAGGTTTTTTTTTTTTTTAGTCTGAGTTTCAGGTAGGCCATTTCAGCTTAGAGTCCTTAAAATTTTTAAATATTCACTATGAATGTCTTATTAAAATATGTTCTACATCTTTTTAAAAGTCTTACAATAGAGCCATTTCCTTCCAGATTTTAATTTAAACTATTTTCATTGCTTTTTACTTGGGCTTATTTTATCTTTTCAATGACTTAAAAAATATTCTTTAGGCTTTGCATTTGCATTCTTCTTTTATATTAATTCAATAAAATATCACATTACTATTTATAAAACATATATATTTAAGGGTTCAAAATCTTTTTAGTTTTAAAAAGCCATGGTTTAGGCTTGCTGTTTTTAGTATACAAGAACAAACATGAAAACTGAATTTGAGAGAAATTTCTAATTCCTATGATAGTGACATTTCAAATTCAAAGTAGCTTAAGAACACTATCAGTTGAGGCCTGTGGTATAATTTCTGACAGATGGAGATGAGTAAGGAGAAGCCAGTTTTGGAGTCCTTCCGTTAACTAGTCATGAAAGAAATGTCATTCTCTTATTCTTCATTTCATACTCCATTCCTTCAAACTTGCCTTTGGATTTTATTGGAAAATCCCATCAAATTCACCTTTAACCTAGTCCTTATCACCCAGATTTGTGTTCTTTCACTACTCAAACATCCAGGAAATTCCTTGTTAGCTTTGCTGGCACACCTTCATGAGAACAAATGTGAATGCAAGAAGAAATTTTAGTTTGCCCTGCTATGCAAAGATGTTTGGGGGATTAGCAAGCACCTTGGGAAGTAGTAAAATGATTTGTATTTGACTTGCATGTCGGAGAGAAATGACAACCAGGTTTCTCATCCAATCATTGATTGAGTAGGAATGGATCTTCAGTCAACAGAATGAAGCTCATACATTTTGGACTCTTCAGAAGCCGTTTAAGAATTTCAGATTGCTTAAAAATAAACAATAATTTTCAAGTCACCTGGGCCAGATCTCAAATTAGTTTTGTTTTATTTATTTATTTATTTGTTTGTTTATTTATTTATTTATCTGAGATGGAGTCTTGCACTGTTGCATGGGCTGGAGTGCAGTGGTGCTATCTCAACTCACTGCAACCTCTGCCTCCCGAGTTCAAGAGAGTCTCCTGCCTCAGCCTCCCAAGTAGCTGGGATTACAGGTGACTTCCACTATGCCCAGTTAATTTTTTGTATTTTTAGTAGAGATGGGGTTTCACCATGTTGACCAGGCTGGTCTCGAACTCCTGATCTCGTGATTTGCCCACCTCGGCCTCCCAAAGGGCTGGGATTACAGGTGTGAGCCACCGTGCCTGGCTTGAAATTAGTTTTGATCTCCTCTTCCTTATTCATTTTTCTCTGTATTCTAAACCTGTTTGGTAGAAATATGTAAGTTATAGTGTAACCTTTTAGAACAAAAGCATTTTCTCTGACACATTCTCCTGCTAAAGCCTGCATTCTCCCAAACCATTTGTTTTAAAGATGGGGAATGTCTTGACATGGGCAGCTTGCAGAGGTTTCTAAACTCTGCTCCACAGAGACCTAGGTGTTCTGAATATTTCTCAGCGTCTCTCCAGGGACCACAAGTTGTAGAACAGGGATAAGTACATAGGACTCTGTGTGTGTGTGTGTATGTGTGTGTGTGTGTGTGTGTGTGTGTGTTAGGGAAAGAGTGTCAAACATGGTTTTACTCAAGAGAGGACTGGTATTACCAATTACAGTTCCTTGTGTCAATTTACTTAAATCATAGTTCCATTCCTTTTTTTTTCTTTTCTTTTTTAGACAGAGTTTCACTATGCTGCCCAGGCTGGAGTGCCATAGTTCTATCTCAGCTCACTGGAATCTCCGCCTCTCAGGTTCAAGCGATTCTCATGCCTCAGCCTCCTGAGTAGCTGGGATTACAGGCACATGCCACCATGCCTGGCTAATTTTTGTATAATTAGTAGAGACAGTGTTCCACTATGTTAGCCAGGCTTGCCTCAAACTCCTGACTTTGAGCAATCTGCCAACCTTGGCCTCCCGAAGTGCTGGGATTACAGGTGTGAGCCACCATGCCTGGTCTTCACTTGATTCTTTTACCTTCAATGTACTCACCTAGAAAGTAAGGAGGCTAAAAGAAATGATTAAACTCCTTTTTCCAGCACTGTACAATTATATGAGAAGTTCAGTTATACAATTATATGAGAAGTTCATTTGCTCTTCTGAAATAGGAAATAGTCATGTGATCAGACTGCTATTATATTTTCGTTCGTTTGTTTGAGACAGAGTCTCACTCTGTTGCCCAGCCTGGAGTGCAGTGGCGCGATCTTGGCTCACTGCAACTTCTGCCTCCCAGATTCAAGTGATTTTCTTGCCTCAGCCTCCTGAGTAGCTGGGATTATGGGTGTCCACCACCATGCCCAGCTAATTTTTGTATTTTTAGTAGAGATGGGGTTTCACCATGTGGCCAGGCTGGTCTCGAACTCCTGACCTCAGGTGATCTGCCCACCTCAGCCTCCCAAAGTTCTGGGATTACAGGCTTGAGCCACCATGCCCGGCCCAGACTGCTATTATCTATATGTGTAATCTTTATTAAGTTGTTTCTCAAATCTAGCACCAAGTATCCTTATTTGTGGAATTGTTGTCTAGATTTAAAGGTTTGAAAAGTCTCTTTCAGATCTCACAATTTTAGGATTATGTACTTTTTTTATATATACTGTCATAAGTATTTAGGGATACAAATTATAAAATTAGACTATTTGCAGCCTTTAATTTCCCTCTGTAAGCTAATAGGAAAATTTTAGCTTTCTTCTTCACGCTTCTAGAAAGTTCTTAAATGTGTAAACAAGAAAGGGTAGCGGAGACCTCAGAAGGCTTAGGGGAAGATAAAGGAGTTTTTCTGGAAGCAGGACATTGGAGCAAGGTGCATCAGAACAGCCGTGGTGTATGGGAGCAGTAGATCAGAGGAGAACAATCAAGATACTGAAAACTTATTTCTGGGATTTACATATAAATGTCATGAGTTATTTTGAAAGTATTCCCTTGCATGAATATGTTCTTTGCATTGAGATATGTCTCCATAATTTAAACTATAGTGTTCATAGTTTTGTAAGTGTTCTAGAAAGCAGTATTGTTTAATGAACTAAAAATTATCCCAGAATCTGAAGTGTAAAACTAGTAAAACCGTTTGAGGTTTCCAAAGCTCACAATATCATTTCTGCTGCTCTGTGAACTGCTTGTACCCACCTGCCCACAGAGATGACCGTGCCAGGCAGAACTTGCCTCTGTGTTCATGAGGAGCTAAGTCATTCCTTGCTCAATCTCAGCCTTCCTGTCACCTGTCTCTCTTGCTCTTTCCTTCCTGCCCTCTTTCCTCTCCCTTTCCATAATCCATCTCTGCCACACTCTGCATATCTAATTCACTCTTGTCTTTCTGCCAAACAGCTTTTACTGGGTCCAGTTGGATACAACTTTGTCGTAGTTACTGGTTTCATATACCCTTAGCAACAGACGTCAGCAAAGATCAAACAATTGTTTTCAATCCCAATTCCAAATTTATAGCAAAGAGAATTTGGCCAGCCCAGCTCTGTCCAGGTATCTACACCTTTTGTCAGCCTCGGCCTGGCAGTGTTACAGAAAAGCCTCTTGAACTGCGAAGCACTGAACAAATACAGGCCACTGCTAGTATTCCTTAATTCTCTAAATCTACTGTTTCTAAAATGCTATCATCCTGTGATCTTTCCATATGCAGGTTGTGAAGATCTGGTGCTTCCACAGTCCTCCAATTTGCCACATCATTAAGAATTACATATAGCCCATTACCCCACAAGCAAACAAATGTATACTCTGTAATGGGGAAGATCTGGGCACTGAACTATGGATTCTCTCACTGTGCCAGCCCCACTCCAAGGACACAGATTACAAGACATTGTTTACTCTGGGCTTCTGTCCCTGAAAGTCAGAATTCTCTAGTGGCCACCACACTTGGCATTGCCCATCCTCCCCATCCGGTGTCCCGAGTGTTCTCTGTCTCTAGGCACTTTGTCAGTAACAGCATCCATAAAGCAGAGATGAATTCTGAACAATTTATGAATGCTAACTAATAATCCCTCCAAAAGATAGCTGACTGAAATGGGTCTCACTGCCACAGAGGTAATTAAGGAACATTGCCTCAAAACAATGGACTGTCACTTCACTTGTACAAGAAACTTGTCTTAGTGACTTATGATCTGAATTATGTCACCCTAAAATTCACATGTTGAAGCCCTAATCCACAATGTGACTATATGTGGAGATAGGCGCTTTAGAGGGGTAACTAAGGTTAAAAGAAGACATAATGGTGGAATCCTAATACAATAAGACCAGAATTATTTATAAGAAAAGGGAAGAGATACGAGGGATTGGTGTGCACAGAATAAAAGCCACATGAGGACAAAGTAAGAAGGCAGGCTTTTGCAACCCGAGGTGAGAGGCATCTCTTGAAACCAACCCTGACACCACCTTGATCTTATGCTTCCAGCCTCCAGAACTATGAGTAAATAAATTTCTGTTGTTTAAGCACCACCCCTCCCCCCAGTATTCTGTTACGGTGGCCTGAGTGGATGACTACCATGACCCTGTTGACACACACTTGAAAACAAAAAATGAATATCCGTCTGTGGCCCAGGTCACCCCCAGAGAAGATGATCAGTTTTTCTCCCCAGATCCATTTCTCCAATGACATTAACATCTGATTTCTACTCAAGTGATGTGATCAGCTCTGTGCTGATCTGAACTGGTCACCAAGACAAGCAAAAATCCCGAATTGGACCTGCCACCATTTGCTGTTTTTCAGTTGTCTAGACAGGGTCATAAATAGCTGGATGACTGCCCACTATAAATTTTTAATGAGAGATTTCAAAATTAGGAAAGTAGAGAAGCAATTGCAATTTATGGCCTGGAGTTATAAAATAAGCAGGGACCCACCTGAAAAGCCAGCACTGGGTTTCCATCAGCTTCCTCACACCAGCAGCTCTCTTAACTATGCAAGTTCAGAATACCAGCCCCATTTTTAATCCCCTGCCTCCTCCTAGAAAAATCCCTCTGTACGTCTTTCTTATTCTCAGCTTATGAAATGAGAATTTAAAAATTATCCAGAAAGCATCACATATAAGCCAAAGTAAAATGATTTGAGGTTATCTGCTATTCTAGCTAAGTAATTCTTAAACAGACTGGATTAATGACCCCTTTGAAAACATGAGGTAGGGACAGACATTCTCCCCAGAGAATATCTATATATTGTAAAACATTTGGGGGAATGTACAGAAATCTTGAAGTTTATTCAAGTACGTGTGGATGCCTGGTTGAAATTCTAATAAGATTAACGGTGCCTCAGCTTCCTTCTCTCACATGGATCTAGGTTTTTTAAGCTCTGTTTCTATATAAACTTCGATTTTCAGAAAGCAATATTCCTGGACAATGTTCTATTAAAATATGCTCACTGAATTAGGCTATTATAATTGTGCCCTCAGAAAGGATAAAAACATATTTACATCTATATGCAAAATTTATTTATGCCTAAGTATGTTCTGTTGTTTCTTTTTTCCCCAAAATTTTAGTGGAAGACATTGTGCTTACTATTACCCAATGTGTCTTTTACATAAAGATCCTGGTGATGAAACTTTTTTCCCCCCCTTGTTTCTTTCCACTGAGCTTCCTTCCACAGGCAATAAAAGTTATACAATTCAACATGTTTACCTTTATTTCTTGGCTCCCAGAAATCTTACAGCGTAATTTTATTGCTAGTAACAATAAACAACTTATTAAAAGTTTCTGGAAATTGTCCTTTAAGTTTATTTAATTATTTTTAACTGGTTTAACCCATGGAAAATCTTTTTTGAGCTACGCAGGACATGAAGGATAAAATGGAAAAAGTTAGTGGCCAGCAGATAACAATTGCCCTCAGCAGCAGGATAAGTGACAGATTTTAGTAGAAAAAAACTATACAGTTTCCAATTTTGACTCAGTAAAGTGAATGATACTCTCCTCTCAGTACAAGGATGATACGAGATGTTTCACCATCAATGGGATATTCTTTTATTCTTTTAGCTAACAGGTACTGACAATAAAACTAGATGTCAACAACTTTGTGACATGGTAATTGGGGTAAACAAGATAAAGCCCCCTACCCTTAGGAGATAAGCCTTTCATAACTTCCAGGAGAAGTGGTGATTATAGAGCAGTGTGAAAAGTGCTATATGGAGCGTACACACAGAATATAACTTTTGTATGAGGTTTTTTTTTTCGGCAGCTAAGTAGATATGCAGCCCCTGTCTCCAACTCTTAACTGTACAATCAGTCTTTCATTTTGTCACAAAGTCAATCTTCCTAAAATTTTCAGTTTCCCATTTAGTTTTCTCGATCAAAAAGTATAGTTTCAACTTTTCAATCCACAGGAAGAAATATAAATGACCAAGAACACATTAAAAGGGTTCAACCTCACAAAAAGTAAAAGCGCCTCAGTTAAAAAATAGCTATCTTTTATTTTGCTAACAATTTTACCAAAAAATCCATGATGGACCATTGTCAAAATGTGGAGGAAAAAACACCATTGTATATTGTCAATAGGGGACAAGTTGTCAATATAGTTCCACATCCTTAATTACGTGAATGACTTTTGATTCAACATTTTTACTTCTACAAATTTACTCTAAAGAAATAATTAGTTATACAGGATATATATATATATATATATATATATAATTATTATTATTACATATATGTATATACATAAAAACAGCATTATTTATAACAAAAATCTTACAAACTATGGTACATAAAATTCAATAGCTCTTGAAAATGTTCAATATCATACAAAAAAGTTAATAAAATTACTGACTGTAAACAAAGCAGGTTATAAAACAAAATGTCTAGTAAAATTGTGTGTGTGTAAATATATACGTGTGGGTGGGTGGGTAGGTAGGTAGGTTCATGGATAGATAGAAATATATAAAGACATCTGGATTCAAAAGTTTGAAAAATATAGACTGAAACATTGTCTCTAAAGCAGTGTTTCTCAATATGCGTCTTTACGCCCATGGGCATAATATATCAAAGATTTTGTTAAAATGCAGATTATACAGTCCAAACCCATCTTCTGAATCAGAGCATTGGGGATGGGGACAAAGGTCATATTTTAACAAGTGTCTCAGGTGATGATTATTATGATGTAGAGAGGTGTACTCTACAATTAAAAAGGAACAATATTAATGCCTAGTTCCAGTAAAAAATGCTTTCTGATACAGGAGTCAGCCCAAAGTTGCTCCGGATGGCCAAAGTACAATAATTACTGTGAGAATATAAATAATGATAGCATTGAATTTTAAAAGACATAAAATACCAATTGTCCATTAGACCATGTTGAAAAAGAATAAAGTTTTCCTTACAAAAGAGTTCCAAATTATATACATAGAGACAAAGAGAGGAATAGAAAAATTATCATTAAGCAAATACAACATTAATTGTTGTAAATATGATCAACGATCAATACGAAAATTGATGGATGAAAGTTTGAGGGTGAAAAAAAGATATTTTCACTGTCTCAAAGTATCTCTCTTTCTCAAGATATTCATTACAAAGGAAATCTTTTACAGAGGGAAGATTTTGCAAATCTATTACAAAGGAAAGATTTTAACTTTATGAAGAAATGTGGCAGATACTTCTTTAGCCAAGTAATTAAGGTTAACAGTACCAGGAAAAAGAAGTATTGGCATTATGAACTCCTTGATAAGATGTACTAGGAAAGAGATGACATTATTTCTGTGGCATTCTTGCCAAAATACTTCAATGTCATTATAACATGAGACTATATCAAACAGATCCACACTGAGGGATCAAAGTACGTGAACAGTACTCTTCAAAAGTGCCAAGGTCATGAAAGGGAGGGAAAGACCAAGGAAATATTACAGACTGGAGGAACATAAGAAAAAGAACAGTGGAACCTAGGATATATCCTAGAAGAGAAAAAGAACATTGGTGGGAAAACAGTTCCAATAAGGTGCAGTTTAATCATGGTTCATTTCCTGTTTTTGATCATTGTACAATGGTTACGTATATTATTATTAGTGGTAGATGGGTGAGGAATATAAGCACAGTCCATACTCTTCCTTGAAGCTTTTCTGTAAAATTCATTTGAATTTTTAAAATCGTTAAGCAGTCCCTTGACTTGGCATTTTTCAATTCTCAATAATATATTTGTAAATTACAGACATAGACAATCAAGAAGTCACCAAAACAAACTCTCCGCCTAGTGACAGATTCTGAAAGCAATTCCTTCTAAATTGGGCTGATGATGTTAAACTGAGAAACTCAGTTGATAGCCAACAAATACCTTAGCTACTTAAAAGAGAGGGAGTAAACTAGTAGGAATGAAAGAACGACCCCGATCATGATTCCTCGTCATCCGCACCTGGCTCTGAAACTCAAAGTCTGTTTGAATCTGAAAGCCGGACAGCAGTATCTTCAGATTCAAGATGGAGATGGCAGGAGCTGTTTAGTTTGGGCAGGTGCCTCTGTGGTCCTGCGCTATCTGCCTGAAACACAGTGAGGCTTTGGCGTGTTGAATGCTGCAACTCCTGCCACTTCAGAGCTGTGAATGCCCCTGCAGTTGTGTAATGTCCAACTCATCAGACTTTTAGGGCAGACCCCTCAGGACCCTGGGGGCCAGCTGTTGTGGGGAAGCACCTTCCTGTTTTGTAGCCAGCTGAGCCTAGGTAAAGGACTTCAGCAGTGAATACTGAAGCAGGGGAGGGAGGGAAAACTTGCCAGAGCTACCAACTTGTGTGTGACCACGTGTGAGGCATCTCTGAGGATTTTTAGAAGTTATTGAAAATGTTTGGAAGGTATAATGGTACTGAATGAATGGCAAGTGCTGGCATTTGTCTGTAGAATATGGTTTATTTCTGAGCTCCTAGCGTATGGCAAAGGCCCAATACATGTTAGCTATTGTTTTTATTGTTATCTCATCTGTACCCTCTGGCTGGGGAAATCTGATCAAACACTGTTTAAGCCTGGTCTAAGTTAATAAGAACTTCTTTCCTAAAATAGACAAATGGGACCTAATCAAACTCCATAGCTTCTGCACAGCAAAAGAAACAGTCATTAGAGTGAATCGGCAACCAACAAAATGGGAAAAAAATTTTTGCAATCTACCCATCTGATAAAGGGCTAATATCCAGAATCTACAAAGAACTAAAACAGATTTGCAAGAAAAAAAAAATAAGCCCATTCAAAAGTGGGCGAAGGATATGAACGGACACTTTACAAAAGAAGACATACA
>CAUYLG010025207.1:0-10354 GCA_963573385.1 Cacajao melanocephalus | reverse complement strand
TTGCCAATATTTTATTGAAGATTTTTGCATCTATGTTCATCATGGATATTGGCCTGATGGGTACCAACTCCTCTTTGTACATCTGGTAGAATTTGGCTGTGAACCCATCTGGACCTGGACTTTTTTTGGTTGGTAGGCTATTAATTGCTGCCTCAACTTCAGCCTTGTTATTGGTCTGTTCAAGGTTTCAAATTCTTCCTGGTTTAGTCTTGGGAGGGTGCAGGTGTCCAGGAATTTATCCATTTCTTCCTGGTTTACTGGTTTATGTACATAGAGTTGTTTGTAGTAATCTCTGATGGTAGTTTGTATTTCTGTGGAATGGGTGGTGAAATCCCCTTTATCATTTTTTGTTGCATCTATTTGATTCTTTTCTTTTTTATTCATCTGGTTAGTGGTCTATTTTGTTGATCTTTTCAAAAAACCAGCTCCTGGATTTATTGATTTTTTGAAGGTTTTTTTGTGTCTCTATCTCCTTCAGTTCTGCCATGATCTTAGTTATTTCTTGTCTTCTGCTTGTTTTGAGGTTTCTTTTTTTTTTTTTTTTTTTAATCTTGGTCCTCTAGCTCTTTCAATTTTGATGATATGCTGTCGATTTTAGATCTTTCCTTGCTTCTCATGTGGGCATTTATTGCCATAAATTTCCCTCTAGACACTGCTTTAAAAGTGTCCCAGAAATTCTGTTACTTTGTGTCTTTATTCTAGTTGGTTTCAAGGAACATCTTTATTTCTGCCTTCATTTTGTTTATCCAGTTGACATTTAGGAGCCAGTTGTTCAGTTTCCATGAAACTGTGTGGTTCTGAGTTAGTTTCTTCATCCTGAGTTCTAATTTGATTGCCCTGTGGTCTAAGAGACTGTTATGATTTCCATTCTTTTGCATTTGCTGAGGAGCGATTTACTTCCAATTGTATGGTCAATTTTAGAGTAGGTGCAATGTGATGTTGAGAAGAATGTATATTCTGTAGAATTTGGGTGGAGATTTCTGTAGATGTCTATTAGGTCCACTTGGTCCAGATCTGAGTTGAAGTCCTGGATATCCTTGTTAATTCTCTGTCTCATTGATCTGCCTAATATTGACAGTGGAGTGTTAAACTCTCCCACTATTATCATATGGGAGTCTAATCTTTTTGTAGATCGTCAATAACTTGCTTTATGTATCTGGGTGCTCCTGTATTGGGTGTGTATATATTTAGGATCATTAGCTCTTCTTGTTGCATTGATCCTTTTACCATTATGTAATGTCCTTCTTTGTATCTTTTGATCTTTGTTGGTTTAATGTCTATTTTATCAGAGACTAGAATTGCAACTCCTGCTTTTTTTACTCTCCATTTGCTTGGTAAATTTTCCTCCATCCCTTTATTTTTAGCCTATGTGTATCCTTGCACATGAGATAGGTTTCCTGAATACAGCACACTGATGGGTCTTGACTTTTTATCCAATTTGCCAGTCCTTGTCTTTCTTTTGGGACATTCAGTCCTTTTACATTTAGGGTTAATATTGTTATGTGTGAATTTGATCCTGCCATTTTGATGCTAGTTGGATGTTTTTGCCCCTTAATTGTCGCATTTTCTTCATTGTGTCAATGGTCTTTACCATTTGATACGTTTTTGGAGTGGGTAGTACTACTTGTTCCTTTCTATGTTTAGTGCTTCTTTCAGGAACTCTTGTAAGGCAAGCCTGGTGGTGATGAAATCTCTCAGCAATTGCTTGTCCGTAAAGGATTTTATTTCTTCTTTGCTTATGAAGGTTAGTTTTGCTGGATATGAAATTCTAGGTTGAGAGTTCTTTAAGGATGTTGAATATTGGCCCCCACTCTCTTCCAACTTGTAGGGTTTCTGCTGAGAGATCCACTGTGAGTCTGATGGGCTTCCCTTTGTGGGTAACCCAACGTTTCTCTCTGGCTGCCCTTAGCATTTTTTTCCTTCATTTCAATCCTGGTGAATCTGACAATTATGTACCTTGGGGTTGCTCTTCTTGAGGAATATCTTTGGGGTGTTCCCTGTATTTTCTGGACTTGGATGTTGGCCTGCTTTGCTAGGTTGGGGAAGTTCTCTTGGATAATATCCTGAAGAGTGTTTTCCAGCTTGGATTCATTCTCTCTGTCATATTCAGGTACAAATATCAAACGTAGATTAGGTCTTCTCACATAATCTGATATTTCTTGGAGGCTTTGTCCATTTCTTTTCACTTTTTTTTCTCTAATATTGCCTTCTTGTTTTATTTCATTGAGTTGATCTTCAATGTCTGATATTCTTTCTTCTGCTTGGTCAATTTGGCTATTTAAACTTGTGAATGCTTCCCGAAGTTCTCATGCTGTGTTTTTCAGGTCCATCAAGTCGTTTATTTTCTTTTCTAAACTGTTTATTCTAGTTAGCATTTCACCTAACCTTTTTTCAAGGTTCTTAGTTTCTTTGCATTGGGTTAAAACATGTTCTTTTAGCTCAGAGAAGTTTCTTACTACCCACCTTTTGAAGCCTGTTTCTGTGAATTCATCAGACGCATTCTCTATCCAGCCTTGTTCCCTTGCTGGTGAGGAGTTGTGATCCCTTGGAGGAGGAGAGGCATTCTGCTTTTTGGTGTTTTCATCCTTTTTGCGCTGGTTTCTTTCCATCTTCCTGGTTTTATCTACCTGTGGCCTTTGTAGTTGGTGACTTTCAGATGGGGTCTCTGAGTGGATGTCTTTTTTGTTAATGCTGAAGTTATTTCTTTCTGTTTCTTAGTTTTCCTTCTAACCATCAGGCCCTTCTGCTGTAGGATCACTGGAGGTCCACTCTAGACCCTGCTTGCCTGGGGATCACCTGTGGGGGCTGCAGTACAGTAGGAATTGCTGCTGGTTTCTTCCTCTGTTATCTTTGTCCCAGAAGGGTACCTGACAGATGTTGGCCTGACCTCTCCTTTATGAGGTGTCTCTTTGGATTTATGGGGGTCAGGGAGCTGCTTGAGAAGATAATCTGTTTTTTATAGGAGCTCAAGTGCTGTGCTGGGAGCTTCATTGTTCCATGCAGAGCTGCTGGCCAGGTACATTTAAGTCTGCTGCAGTGGAACTCATAACCGCTTCTTTTCTCTGGTGCTCTGTCCTAGGAAGGTGGGACTTTATTTATAAGTTCCTGACGTGCTGCTGCCTTTTTTCGGAGATACCTTGACCTGCGAGGAGGTAGCCTAGTCACAGTCTGCCAACAGAGGCATTGCTGAGCTGCCGCAGGCTCTGCCCAGCTGCTGTGTGAACTTCCTTGTGGTGTTGTTTACAGAGGTATAGTTAGAACTGCCTTGGTATTGGTGGACTGCCTCTGTATTGGCAGATGCCCTTCCCCCCACCAAGCTGGACCGTCCCAGGTCCAGTTCTGCTTGCTGCAAAACTCTCAATCCAGAGTGTTTCAGATTGCTTGTATTGTGGGGGTGGGACCTGCTAAGCTAGATCACCTGGTTCCCTGTCTCAGCCCCCTCCCTTTCAGTTGAATGGGCGGCTCTGTCTCCCAGGCATTCCTGGCGCCAGTTGAAATGGCAGCTCAGATTTATGTGAGTTTCTGTGCACCAACACGCAGCTCCAGCTGAAACAGCTGTGCTGGAAACCCATGGTGCTTTTCGGCCCTGGAATCTCCTGTTATGTCAGCAGTAAAAACTCATTTGGAAATGTGGTGATCACTCAACCTCTGCATTGTTCTCAGTGGGAACTGCACTCCAGAGTTGTTCCTATTCAGTCATCTTGGATCCTCTCCACTTTCATTCTTAATCTGCCTTTTCTCATTCCTTTGTTGCCACTGAACTCGGGGTACCCACAGATGGGGTGTGAGGGCTGGTTCCCTACAGTATCAGAAGGACACTCAACCACCCTGTGCCTCTCATCTATTCATTCCTGTATTAAAGCATTCATCATGTATTTTAAAAGCTGTGCTCCCAGTACTTAGGGTACAAAATCGACTTAAGACACAGACATTAGCTCAATTGGTTTGATTTTTAGGTTCCACAAATAAGTGAGAGCATGCAATGTCTGTCTTTCTGTGCCTGGCTTATTTCAATTTAACGTAATGACCTCCAGTTCCATCCATGTTATTACAAATGACAGGATCTCACGCTTTTTTCATGGCTGAATTGTCCTCCATTATGTATAAGTGGAGTACTTTCTTTATCCATTCATCTGTTAATGGACACTTAGGTTGCTTCCAAATCTTGACATTTATGAATAGTGGCTATTGTGAACATGGGAGTGAAGATATCTCTACTGATTTCTTTTCTTCCAAGTATATACCCAGCACTGGAATTTCTGGATCTTAGGGTAGCTCTATTTTTAATTTTTTTCAGGAACCTCCAAACTGTTCTCTATAGCAGTTGTACTAATTTATACCAACAGTGTACAAGGATTCCCTTTTCTCCACATTCTCTGTCAATTGTTATTGCCTTCTTTTGGATAAAAACCATTTTAGCGGGGGTGAGGGGTGAGGTGATATCTCATTGTAGTTTTCATTTGCATTTCTCTGATGATCAGTGATGTTGAGCACCTTTTCCTGTGCCTATTTGGCATTTGTATGTTTTCTTTCAAGCAATGTCTGTTTAAATCTTTTGCCCATTTTTTGATTGGATTGTTAGATTTTTTTCCTATAGAGTTGTTGAGCTCTCTGTATATTCTGGCTATTAATCTGTTTTCAGAGTGTTAGTTTGAAATATTTTCTCCCAGCTGAGCGTGGTGGCTCATGCCTGTAATCCCAGCACTTTGGGAGGCCAAGGTGGGAGGATCACCTGAGGTTGGGAGTTCGAGGACAGCCTGACCAAATGGAGAAACCCTGGTCTCTACTAAAAATACACAGTTAACTGGGCATGGTGGCACATGCCTGTAATCCCAGCTACTCGGGTGGCTGAGACAGGAGAATCGCTTGAACCTGGGAGGTGGTGGTTGCAGTGAGCTGAGATTGTGCCACTGCACTCTAGCTTGGGCAACAAAGAGCGAAACTCTGTCTCATAAAAAAGAAGAAATTATTTTCTTCCGTTCTGTGGTTTGTGTCTTCACTTTGTTGATTGCTCTCTTTGTGGCCCAGAAGCTTTTTAACTTAATGTGATTCCATTTGTCCATTTTTGCTTTGGTTGCCTGTGCTTGTGGGGTATTACTTCAGAAATTTTTGCCCAGATCAATGTCCTGAAGAGTTTCTGCAATGTTTTCTTTTTAGCAATCTCATCATTTAGGGCTTAGATTTCAGTCTTTTAAAAAATGTTTTAATTTTATTTATTTTCTCTTTCTTAAAAAAATGTACTTTAAGTTCTGGGATACGTGCAGGTTACATAGGTATACACCCCGTCATCTACATTAGGTATTTCTCCTAATGCTATTCCTCCCCTAGCCCCTAACCCCTGACAGGCCCCGGTGTATGATGTTCCACTCCCTGTGTCCATGTGTTCTCATTGTTCAACACCCACTTATGAGTGAGAACATGTGGTGTTTGGTTTTCTGTTCTTGTGTTAGTTTGCTGAGAACGATGATTTCCAGCTTTATCCATGTCTTTGCAAAGGACACAAACTCATCCTTTTTATTGCCACATAGTATTCCATGTGTATATGTGCCACATTTTCTTTATCCAGTCTGTCATTGATGGGCATTTGGGTTGGTTCCAAGTCTTTGCTATTATCATACGTGTGCATGTATCTTTATAATAGAATGACTTATAATTCTTTGGGTATATACACAGTAATAGGATTGCTGAGTCAAATTGTATTTCTAGTTCTAGATACTTGAAAATTCACCACGCTGTCTTCCACGATGGTTGAATTAATTTACACTCCCACCAACAGTGTAAAAGCATTCCTGTAACTCCACATCCTCTCCAGCATCTGTTGTCTCCTGACTTTTTAATGATAGCCATTCTAACTGGCATGAGATAGTATCTCAATATGGATTTGATTTGCATTTCTCTAATGACCAGTGGTGATAAGCTTTTTTTAAATAGGTTTGTTGGCTGCATAAATGTCACCTTTTGAGAAGTGTCTGTTCATATCCTTTGCCCACTTTTTGATGGGTTGTTTTTTTTTTCTTGTAAATTTGTTTTAGTTCTTTGTAGATTCTGGATATTAGCCCTTTGACAGATGGGTAGACTGTAAATATTGTCTCCCATTCTGTAGGTTGCCTGTTCACTCTGATGATAGTTTCTTTTGCTGTGCAGAAGCTCTTAAGTTTAATTAGATCCTGTTTGGCTATTTTGGGTTTTGTTGCCATTGCTTTTGGTGTTTTATTCATGATGTCTTTCAAAGGGAATGCTTCCAGTTTTTGCTCATGCCTGTGCCCTGAGTGGTATTACCTAGGTTTTCTTGTAGGGTTTTTATGGTTTTAGGTTTTACATTTAAATCTTTAATCCATCTTGAATTCATTTTTGTATAAGGTGTAAGGAAAGGATCTAGTTTCAGCTTTCTGCATATGACTAGCCAGTTTTCCCAACATCATGTATTAAATAGGGAATTCTTTCCCCATTCCTTGTTTTTGTCAGGTTTGTCAAAGATCAGATGGTTATAGGTGTGTGGCATTACTTCTGAGGCCTCTGTTCTGTTCCATTGGTCTATAGATCTGTTTTGGTTCCAGTACTATGCTGTTTTGATTACTGTAGCCTTTTAGCCTTGTTGTATGGTTTGAAGTCTGCTAGTGTGATGCCTCCAGCTTTGTTTATTTATTTATTTATTTAGCTTAGAAATGTCTTGGCTATGTGAGCACTTTTTTGGTTTCATGTGAAATTTAAGGTGGTTTTTTCTAATTCTGTGAAGAAAGTCAATGGCAGCTTGAAGGGGATAGCATTAAATGTAGAAATTACTTTGAGCAGTATGGCCATTTTCCCGATGTTGATTCTTCCTAACCATGAGCATGGAACGTGTTTCCATTTGTTTGTGTCCTCTCTTATTTCCTTGAGCAGTGGTTTGTAGTTTTCCTTGAAGAGGTCCTTCGTATCACTTGCTAGTTGCGTTCCTAGGTATTTTATTCTCTTTGTAGTGGTTGTGAATGGGAGTTCACTCATGATTTGGCTCTCTGTTTGTCTGTTATTGGTGTATAGGAATGCTTGTGATTTTTACACATTGATTTTGTATCCTGAGAGTTCGCTGAAGTGCTTTTCAGCTTAAGGAGAATTTGGGCTGAGACAATGAGGTCTTCTAAATATACAATCATGTCATCTGCAAATAGAGACAATTTGACTTCCTCTTTACCTATTTGAATACTCTTTATTTCTTTCTCTTGCCTGATTGCCCTGGGCAGAACTTCCAATACTGTGTTGAATAGGAGTGGTGAGAGCACTCATCCTTGCTTATGCTGACTTTCAAAGGGAATGCTTCCAGTTTTTGCCCATTCAGTGTGATATTGACTGTGGGTTTGTCATAAATAGCTCTTATTCTTTTGAGATATGTTCCATCAATACCTAGTTTACTGAGAGTTTTTATCATGAAGGGCTGTTGAATTTTGTCAAAGGCCCTCTTTGCATCTATGAAGATAATCATGTGGTTTTTGTCTTTGGTTCTGTTAATGTGATGGATCATGTTGATTGATTTACGTATGTTGAACCAGCCTTGCATCTGAGGGATGAAGCTGACTTGATCATGATGGATAAGCTTCTTGATATGCTGTTGGATTCAATTTGCCAGTATTTTATTGAGGATTTTTGTATTGATGTTCATCAGGGATATTGGCCTGAAATTTTCCTTTTTGGTTGTGGCCTTGCCAGCTTTTGGTATCAGGATGATGTTGGCCTCATAAAATGAGTTAGGGAGGATTCCCTCTTTTTGTATTCTTTGGAATAGTTTCAGAAGGAATGGTACTCGCTCCTCTTTGTACCTCTTGTAGAATTTGGCTGTTAAACCATCTGTTCCTGGACTTTTTTCCATTGGTAGGCTGTTAATTACTGCGTCAATTTCAGACCTTGTTATTGGTCTATTCATGGATTTGACTTCTTCCTGGTTTAGTCTTGGGATGTTGTAAGTGTCCAGGAATGTATACATTTCTTCTAGATTTTCTGTTTTATTTGTGTAGAGGTGTTTATAGTATTCTCTGATGGTAGTTTGTATTTCTATGGGATCAGTGATGATATTGCTTGTATCATTTTTTATTGTATCCATTAGTCCAGCTAAAGGTCAATCTATTTTGTTGATCTTTTCAAAAAACCAGCTCCTGAATTCATTGATTATTTTGAAGAGTATTTTTATGTCTCTGTCTCCTTCAGTTCTGCTCTGATCTAGCTATTTCCTGTCTTTCACAGGTTTTTGAGTTTGTTTTTGTTTCTCTAGTTCTTTTCATTGTGACATTATGGTGTTGAATTTAGGTCTTTCCTGCTTTCCCTTTTCAGCATTTAGTGCTATAAATTTCCCTCTACACACTGCTTTAAATGTGTCCCAGAGATTCTGGTACATTGTTTTTCATTCTTGTTGGTTTCAAAGAACATCTTTATTTCTGCCTTCATTTCGTTATTTATCCAGTAGTCACTCCGAAGCAGGTTGTTCAGTTTCCATGTAGTTGTGCGGTTCTGAATGAGTTTCTTAATCCTGAGTTCTAATTTGATGGCACTGTGGTCTGAGAGACTACTTGTTATAATTTCTGTTCTTTTGTGTTTGCTGAGGAGTGTTTTACTTCAAATCATGTAGTCAGTTTTAGAATAGGTGTGATGTGGTGCCTAGAAGAATGTATAGTCTGTTGATTTCGGGTGGAGAGTTCTGTAGATGTCTGTTAGGTCTGCTTGGTGCAGAGCTGA
This sequence comes from Cacajao melanocephalus, assembly GCA_963573385.1. Lineage (NCBI taxonomy): Eukaryota > Metazoa > Chordata > Mammalia > Primates > Pitheciidae > Cacajao > Cacajao melanocephalus. Next base: position 1,651 of record CAUYLG010025207.1, on the reverse strand, counting down.
GTTCAAGTCCTGAATATCCTTGTCAATTTTCTGTCTCATTAATCTGTCTAATATTGACAGTGGAGTGTTAAATTTTCCCACTATTGTGTGGGAGTCTAAGTCTCTTTTTAGGTCTCTAAGAACTTTCTTTTTGAATCTGGGTGCTTCTGCATTGGGTGCATATATAGTTAGGATAGTTAGCTCTTCTTGTTGCATCAATCCCTTTACCATTATGTAATGCCCTTTGTTGTCTCTTTTGATCTTTGATGGTTTAAAGTTTGTTTTATCAGAGACTAGGATTGCAACCCCTGCTTTTTTTTTTTCTTTCCATTTGCTTGGTAGATGTTCCTCCAGCCCTTTATTTTGAGCCTATGTGTGTCTTTGTGCACAAGATATGTCTCTTGAATACAGCACACTGATGAGTCTTGCCTTTTTATCCAGTTTGCCAGTCTGTGTCTTTTAATTGCAGCATTTAGCCCATTTACGTTTAAGGTTAATATTGTTATGTGTGAATTTGATTCTACCATTATGATGTTAGCTGGTTATTTTGCCTGTTAGTTGATGCAGTTTCTTCCTAGCATCGATGGTCTTTACACTTTGGTATGTTTTTGCCATGGCTGGTACTGGTTGTTCCTTTCCATGGTTAGTGCTTCCTTCAGGAGCTCTTGTGAGGCAGGCCTGGTGGTGACAAAATCTCTTATCATTTGCTTGTCCATAAAGGATTTTATTTCTCCTTCGCTTATGAAGGTTAGTTTGGCTGGATATGAAATTGTGTGTTTAAAATTATTTTCTTTAAGAATGTTGAGGAAGATGGCCGATTGGGAGCAGCTCAGGATTGCAGCTCCCAGTGAAAGTGCAGAGGGTGAGTGGACGCCGCATTTCCAGACGGATTTTTATTGCCCACAGACTAGGAGATTCCCAGGTGGAGGAGCCCCATGGGTTGCCAGCGCGGCTCTTTTTGCTGGTGCGGCTTTTTTGCTGATGCTCTGGCATGGTGGTTCTCCATACAAAATACACTAGTATGGGTCTCCCTTCTAGCTGGCAAGTGGAGCTTTGAGAAGGCAGAATTGCCCATTCATCTGATTAAAAAGGGGTCTGAAACAGGGAGCCAGGCCAGGAGATTCTGGGCAAAAAAGCACCACAAATATCAGCGCTGCTATTTCAGCCAGCGCAGTGGGTCGCCACATGGGAAATCACAGATCCTGTCGCCTATTCATCAGGCGACTGGAACACCTGGGAGAGAGTTGATCGTTCAACTAAACAAAAAAGGCTCTGATGCAGGGAGCCAGGTGATCAGGCTCGGTTGGTCCCACCCCCCTCCCCACACACACCCACAAAACAGCAATTGGAAACGCACTGGGTTGAAAGTTTCAAAGCAAGCACAGTTGAACCCGGGATGGTCCAGCTTTGTGGGGGAGGGGCATCTGCCATTACCGAGGCAACCCACCGTTGCCGAGGCAACCCGCCATTACAGAGAGTCCGCCATTACAGAGGTGAACCGCCACTGCCGAGGCAGTTCTAACTACACCCATATGAACAGGACTGCAAGGAAGTTCACACGGCAGCTGGGCGGAGCCCACAGCAGCCCAGCAAAGCCTAGGCAGGTAGACAGTGTCTAGGCTGCCTCCTTGCTGGGCAGGGCAGCCCTGAAAAAAAAAAAGACAGCAGCACA
>CAUYLG010025205.1:0-60979 GCA_963573385.1 Cacajao melanocephalus | reverse complement strand
AGACTGCATTCTAGCCTGGGCAATAGAACAAGAATCCCGTTCTCTCTCCCTCTTTCTCTTCCTCTTTCTTTCTCTCTTACATTCTTTTTTTTCTTCTTTCTTTCACTCTTTCTTTCTTTCTTCTTTTCTCTCTTTTTCTTTCAAAAAAAAAAAAGGAGGCTTCTAGGGCTTTGGCAATGTTCTGGTTCATACTTTGGCAGTTGTGAGAATCTATTAATTTGTACATTTACAATTGGTGCACTGTGTATTTTGCTTCAATTTAAGAAGTTTAAACAAAAGATAATCAATGAGAATTTTCAGGAATTAAAGAATTACATAAATCTTCATTTTGAAATGATGCAAGTAGTATCTAATGGAATAGAAACAAATTGACATTTTGTGAAATTTTAGAACATGAAACATAAAAATAAGACTCTAAGAGTTACTAGAGATAAACGACTATTACAAAAAATGATGACTACATCAATAACAAAATTACCATCAGCAGAAATGAATAACATCATACAAATGATTAATCATCTAAATGGTAAAGAGAAATTTATTAGAATTTTATCACCAATGAAACTATCTTTCCAGAGAAAACATGAAATAAGGATGGTTTCAAATGTACATAAAGAAAATTTTATGCAACTTATGAAACATCTGTGAAACAACTATTAAATGTTGCTATTCTTACAAGAATAAAACACATTAAAACAGAATTATAAGAAGAAAATGTTAAATCTGTAATCAGAATGGAATACATTAGGCCACTTCTATCAGAGACTAGATCGAGCAGACCTAAAATTCTTGAGAATAAATAAGATCCTCATAACTAAATTAATGTGTTTTATCTAACAGTGGCATAGGTATCCCTACACTCAACAGATAGAGACTATCCATGTTTTCTAAGGACATAGAAAACATTTCAAAAATTGGCCTTGTGCTAGATTACAAAGTGAGTCTCAAGAATTTTATAGAGTAAATACCACATAGATGGTTTTCCCAGACATCCATGTAATTAAATTACATATCAACATTAAAATAATAGTTTAAAGTTTGATACTAAGAAAATCACACTGCTAATTAATTCATAGATAAAAAAGAAAACGATATTGGAATGTGTGAAATATCTAGAACTGAATGACTATGAAAACACTAGATATCAAATCAAACATTGTGGAGTATCAAGTGGAATTCAATTATTTTATGCTGTAGCTGCATTTGATTTGCAAAGAAAGTTTAAAATAAATTATAAAACATTCAACTGCTGAAGTCTATTCTAAAGTGCCCAAAAAAATATATTCACATAAGACTAAAAAGAATGTTTTTAAAAAAGAGAAAAGTAATTTAAAAACAGCAGAAGTTAATGGAAGAGAAGGCAAAGTAACATATTATGATCCCAATGCAATTAAATTTAAAATCAGAATTAAAATATATATTAGTTCAAAGAGACAAAACCAACACTAATGAAAACTAAAAAGAACAATGTTAAAAAGTTACTCATTAAAACTATGGAACTTTAGAGAAAATAGGAAAAAATAGGATCTAAGGCTAGACAGAATTCTTAGACTTGACACCAAAAGCATGATCCTTAAAAGAAAACATTGATGAACTGATCTCATTAATACTTAAAAACACTTACTCTTGTTAAGAGGATGAAAACACAAAATAAAAACTTGGAGAAATTATTTGCAAACCACATATCCAACAAAGAACTAATATCTAGAATATATACTAAGAACTACTCACCCCAACAGGAAAAAAAATTCCAAATAGAAAACAGTCAAAACACATGAACAGACATTACACTGAAGGTGACATTCAGATGGCAAATAACCTCATAAAAAGATGTTCAGAATCACTAACCATTAAGGAAATGCAAATTAAAGCCACAATGAGACATCATTACATACCTCCTCAGAATGACTAGATTTTTTTTTCATAAAAATGTCATAAAATCAAATAGTAATAAAAATGTGGAGAAGCCATATTGCTGATAATCATGTAAAAGGGTACCAGAAAATAGTTCAGCAGTTTCTTATAAAAATAAACAGGTGCACAACATACAACCCAGCAATGACGAATTTGGACATTTATGCAACAAACCTGAAAACTTATGTTCACATAAATGCCTATACACAAATGTTTATAGTACCTTTATTAATAACAACCCAAAACTGAAAACAACATAATTGTCCTGCAAAAGATGGTTAAACTAATTGTGGAGCACATATATCATGGAATATTATTAATCAATAAAAAGGAATGAATTACTGTCACATAGAACACCTTAAATAAATATCTGGGATATTAAACTGACTTTTAAAAGGCAATCCCAAAAAGGTTACAGACTATGTGTTTCCTTTTTATGTAACATTTTGAAAAAAATTTTCAAAGAAAGAGAAAACAGATTAGTTGTTGTAAGGGTATGGGAGAGGTGAGGGTGTGGAAGAAGTAGGTGGGCATAAAAGCCTTCTTGTGGTGATGGAACTGTTGTATATCTTGAGCATGTCAATATCGATCCACTGGTTGTAATAGTATACTATGATTTTGTAAGACATTACAAGTGGGGAAGCTGATAAAAGGTACATAGGATCTCTCTGTATTTATTTCTCACAACTGCATGTAATCAACTACTATCTGAAAACAAAATAAAAATTGACATAACAGAGTGGGCAAGATAGCTTAATAGGAGGTTATAGGCTTTACTCCTCCTGAAAGAAAATCCAACTAGCAACTATCCACAGACAAGAATACCTTTGTGAAAAACCCAAAACCTGGGAATGAGACGGAGACACACAAATGTACCATAGAACCAAATAAAAACTGCATTAGAAAGGACAATCTCATTTCCATGATGTCATTCCCTCTCCCTCCCCCAAGTCAGCATAGTGCCACATAGAAAGGATTCCCCTGAGCTCACAATTTCCGTAGTGGGAAAAGAAAACTGGAAGCAAACATCCAGTTTCCGTAACATTCTGAGATACTTCCCAGGAAGCACACCTCTATCTTGCCAGACATGAAACAATGGGGATAATGGCAGTGCTAGACCACCTGGGGTCAGGTAGAAATGAAGAGGAGGTGAACTCCACAGTGACCAGTGAACAGATCTTGATGGCAGTTCTGTGTTCCTAACAGTGGTGGTGACAGATCAGAGATAGCAGCCAACGGTATAGCTCACGTGCAAAGCTGAGCTGGTTGCTCCCAGAAGCACTGTGAGAAGTTCAACCTGGCTTGAGTTTCTATATGGTCAGTCTCCAACCCCAACCTCAAACCCTATCCCAAGGCCCCACCCAGGCAGCAAGATGCCTACCATGGTACATTTCTGCAGAGAACAGAGGCTTAACCTGCCAGACATGGGAGTTCAAACAGGCTGGTCTTGAATTTTTGAGCTCAAGCCTTAGCCTTGGAATGTATGACCCAGCCTCAGAGCCTAAACCAAGGCTCCACTCAGGCAGAAAAACACCTGCCACAGCACATTTCTGCAGAGAACAGAGACTGGTCTTGCTCAACTTGGGAATCCAAAAAAGTAAGTCCAGCCTCAGAATTCACTCCAAAGCCCCACCCAGGCAGAAAGACAAGTCTCAATCAGACATTTCTGTGGAGCAAAGAAAGACAGTTGTATGGAACAAAGAACGGCAGTTTTATGGAGCAAGAAAAGACAGTTCTATGGAGCAAAGTCTCTGGACCCATTTATCCTGAGCTATAACTCCACCTGACCTCCAAGCCCAGCCTGCAGCCCTACCCAACTACAAAATGCAAACAGTGGTTCCACCTGGCCAGGGAATACACACTGCAAATCTGCCCAGTGGGTGGTTATTGCAGTGCCTAGCCAGCTACTAGGCCTGTTTGCAGAGCCCAGTCAATAGCCTTGCCAAATGGTGGAATCAGCCCGTAGTCCCTCCAGATCTCAGAGCAAAAACAGTAGCCCACACAACTAAAGAAACTGACAGAAGTCTATGTCTGCTCATGGATGGTGTAAGCTGGCCCATCCAGGATCAGAACTAGACTGAATAATGAAAATCTATCCCTGCCAATAACACCTGTAGAGTCCAGAACAGGTGGCTGTCTCCTTAAATATGTAGACACCATGCAAGGACCCAAGAATTACAAAAAAAAAATCCGAGAATCATGACACCACCAAAGGAAACTAATAAAACTCTAACAATGAACACTAAATAAATGAAGATCTAAGAAATGGCTAACAAAGAATTTAGAAAAATTCTCTTGAAGTTTAACGAATCACAAGAATATACTAATAGAAAATTAAATAAAATTTGGGAAATCTATGAAAACAAATTTAAAGTTTGAGAAAGAAATAGAAACAAAATTTGAAAAAGTAGAAATTCCAGAAATGAATACAATGACTGAACTAAAAAATTCAATGGAAGACTACAATAACAAGCTTCAATAGCTGATTCAATCAAGAAAAAAGAAAAGAATCAGGCCAGGTTTGGTGCCTCGAACCTGTAATTCTCGCACACTGGGAGGCCAAGGCTTGAGCTCAGGAGTTCCCAGCCTGGGAAACATCGCAAAACCCCATCTCTACAAAGAGAAAAAAAAAATACAAAAAATTAGCTAGGCGCGGTGCCACATGTCTGTAATCCCAGCTGCTTGGGAGGCTGAGGTGGGAGGATTGCTTTAGCCCAGAAGCTCGAGGCTGCAGTGAGTCAAGAGCACACCACTGCATTCCATCCTGGGTGACAAAGTGAGACCCTGTCTCATTTAAAAAAAAAAAAAAAAAGACTGGGCATGGTGACTCATGCCTGTAATCCCACCACTTTGGCAGGCGGACACAGGCAGATCACCTCAGGTCGAGAGTTCAAGACCAGCCTGACCAACATGGAGAAACCCCATCTCTACTTAAAAAAAAAATTAGCCAGGTGTGCTGGTGCATGCCTGTAATCCCAGCTACTCGGGACGCTGAGGCAGGAGGATCCCTTGGACTCAGGAGGCGAATGTTGTGGTAAGCCAAGATCATACCATTGCACTCCAGCCTGGGCAACAAGAATGAAACTCCATCTCAAAAAAAAAAAAAAAAAATCAGTGAGCATGAAGACAAATATTTGAAATTATCCAGCCAGAGAAGCCAAAAGAAAAAGAATTATAAATAATGAAGAAAGCCTGCAGGAGTTATGGTACACCATTAAGAGAACTAACATTGTTTTGAAGTTTTATTTTATGTATTTATTATTTTTTACTTGATATATGTGCTGAATATGTAGGTTTGTTACATAGGTATATATGTGTCATAGTAGTTTGCTGCACCTATCAACCTATCATCTAGCTTTTAAGCCCCACATGTATTACGTATTTGTCCTAATACTCTCCCTCCCCTTTCCTCACATCCTCCAATGGTCCCCAGTGTGTGATAATTCCCTCCCTATGTCCATGTGTTCTCATCAGAACTAACATTTTTATAACAGGAGTTCAAAAGGTTAAGAGACAGATAAATAACCAGTAAGCATAACTAAAGAAGTAATGGCTGAAAACCTCCCAAATATGAGAAAAATGCAAAAATCCAAGTTTAGTAAGCGCAAAGGCTTCAGTAAAATTTAACCCAAAGAGGAGCTCACTAAGACACATAACAACCAAATTATCAAAAATCAAAGACAAAGAAAAAATCCTGAGAGTGGCAAAAGATAAGAAATATATCACATAGGAGGGAGTCCTAAAATGGCTATCAGTAGATTTCTCCACAGAAACCCTGCATGCCAGGAGAGAGTCAGATGATATATGCAGAGAGCTGAAATTAAAAACAAAAAACACAAACAAAAACCAAAACCTGACAACCGAGAATGATTTTACCTGAAGAATCTGTACTTCAGAATTAAGAAAAAAATAAAAGCTTTCCTGGACAAAGCTAAAGGAGTTCATCACCACTAGCCCTGTCTTATAGGTATCACTAAAGGGCGTTTTTTAAGCTAAAACAAAAGACTGATAATAAACAACATAAAACATATAAAAGCACAAAACTCAGTGGTATAGGTAATACAGAGTCATATTCAGAATATTCTGGGATTGTAATGGTAGTTTTTAAAGGAATTTTATCTGTAGTACAAGGATTAAAAGGCAAAACTATTAAAAACAACTACAGCTGAAATAAGCTGTAAAGAGAACAAATTACAAAGTGATACTGATTTTGGCATCGAAAACATAAAATGTGGGGAGGAGAAAGTAAAAGTGCAGAATTGTTGTAAGCAACCAACGTTAAGTTATTAGCTTTAAATAGCCTGTTTTAAGTATAAAATGCTTTATGTAAGTCTCATAGTAACCACAAAATAAAAATCTATAGTAGATGCACAAAATATAAATAGAAAGGATTCAAAACATTCCACTACAGAAAACCATCAAAACACAAAGGCAGCAAAAGAGGAAGAAAGAAACAAAATATTGATTAAATACAAAACAGAAAATGATTTACAAAATGACCGTGGCTAAATCCTTACTTATCAGTAATTACTTTGAATGTAAATAGATTAAATTCTCCAATAAAAAGACATAGAGTGGCTAAATGGATTTTTTTAAAGACCCAAATATATGTCGTGTACAAGAGATTCACCTCACTTTTAAGGACACACACAGACTGAAGGTGAAGAAATGGAAGCCAAAAGAGAACAGGGGTAATCTGATACTTACACTTTACTTCAGATAAAATAAGGTTTAAGTTAAAAATTTTAAAAATAGACAAAGAAAGATATTATATAATGATAAAGGCATCAACTTAAAAGAATATGATAATTGTAAATCATACATAAGGGACATTGGGGCAGCCGAATATATACAGCAAATACTAAAGTACCTGACGGGAAAAACACACTGTAATACAATAATGGTAGGTGACTTCAATACCCCACTTTCAACAAAGGACAGATCTTTCAGACAGAAAGTAAATAATGAAACATTGGGCTAAAACTATACTTTAGATTAAATGGATCTAATAGACACATGTAGAACATTCTACACATGTAGAATAGCAGAATACACATTCTTCTCAAGTACACACAGAATATTCTTCAAAATAGGCATATGTTAACACAAAACAAATCTGAACAAATGTACAAGGATTAAAATGACATTAAGTATCTTTTCTAATCACAGTAGTATAAAACTAGAGATTAATAACAGGAATTTATTAGAAATTTAGCTAATGGAGATGAATCCCCCTATGTTAGTTTAAACTCGTGTTTATATCATTAACTTTCTCTCTTCATATTTATAAACTCATATGTCATCAAAAATATCAAATAGATTATCAAGATCCTCAGCTTTCAAGGCTTTTTTTTCCCCAATATTTTCTCAGCTAATTATTCAACCATTCTTTCCAAGGATTCCCAGGTACAATTGGTACTTGTTATAAAATCAGACTGGCCTGACTTCTGATGTATATCTTTTCTTATAGGCTTAATTCCTCATAATTGGATTCATCTGACTGCTACAAGGGCATAGAAAAGGTGATAAAGGTGGTTTCAGTAAGCAAGAAAAAAATAACAGTAAAAATTATTCTGTTTTGCTTTTTCTGATGCTGGAGAGAGGAACAAAACCATTTTATCAATACATGTCCCACATCTTCGTTCAGAAAGTAAATAAACTGGCCGTTAAATTAACAAGATGAGAGAAACTCTGAATATTGATCCAGAACTCAAGATTATCCATCAATAAAAGAGACAAAATGTTCTGATTTTAAGCTTTTAAAGTAATAGTGTTATTATCTGCTGATCTTCAGCCAGCAAATTGAGGGGCTGTTCCTTATCAATACTCACTCTTTTCATTTCAGAAGGAGAGAACTTTAAAGCTGGCACAAATTCTTATCTTCTTCATGTTAATTTTAGGAAAATTCTCTGAGAGAAGTAAGGAAGCCCCTATAGGTTTTTTTATGAGGCCAACCATCCTGATCATAGAGAAAAATCACTGATAAGTCAAACTCTATAAAATCTGCACAAACTGTTTGAAGCTCACAGGTTACCCAGTTATAAATAATATGATACTTTATATACTGATTATGGAAGAACTTATGTGGGGACCCTCTCTCTTCATATAAATTCATGATATTTTTCTTTTAAATGTATATAAGAAGAAATGGCAACAAACATCACAGAGTGCTAATATATTTAATGTATGTGTTACCTCTGGCCCTCCAAGAAGCATACACCAAGGTAAGATTTCATCATACAAGAGATTCACTGGGAAGTGCTTATAAAGACAAGGAGGGAGGGAGCTGGGAAAGTGATCTGGTTTGGCTGTGCCCCCACCCAAATCTCATCTTGAACTGTAGCTCCCATAATTCCCACATGTCATGGGAAGGACCCAGCGGGAGGTAATTGAATCACGGGGGGGGAGGGGCCTTTCCCATGCTGCTCTCATGGTGATGAATGAGTCTCATGAGATCTGATGGTTTTATAAAGGGGAGTTCCCCTACACAAGCTTTCTTGCCTACCACCATGTAAGATGTTGACCTTGCTTCTCATTTGCTTTCAAATGATGCCATGATTATGAGGCATCCCCAGCCATGGGCAACTGTGAGTCAGTTAAACCTCTTTCCTTTATAAATTACTCAGTCTCAGGTATGTCTTTATTAGCACCATGAGAACAGACTAATTCTCACACTGCTAGTAAAGACATACCTGAGATGGGGTAATTTGTAAAGGAATGAGGTTTAATTGACTCACAAAAGATAAGGAGTGCCTCCAGACTATGATCCAAGTTGATATCCTCTGAAAAAGAAGGGAAAGAAAAGTGTCAGACTACTGCACAGTTATAAGAAAGTTTTAGCTGACCTGAGACAAATTCACCAATTCAGGAAATCCCATATATTACAGTAATAAGCCTGCATTAGAACATTTGCCCTGCTTTGCCATTGGTTAAGAACAGCCTATAGAAAGTGTGGCATGAATACAGGAATGGATCCAGAAGAGCAAAATCTAAGACAAACTAAGTCAATTTTGCTCCTTGCAGCAGATCAAACGGCATGTTTTTAAGGCCACCGTAATATATAAGGTGTTCTTACAAATCAATAAGCTAAAGGAGGAAAATACTGATATCAAAATGGGTACTGGACATTATAGCAAAGTGTCTATTGTCCACTCAGGCTCACTTTTTTCCTTTCTATGCTCTTCTCTGCATTTCAAAGGCTAGAATAATCCATGCCGTCAGGATTCTGGGTCACAATTCACCAATGAGAGGAATTTTGTGAGATTTTGGAAAGTGAAAGAGAAGCAGAAGCCATTTCTTACCCAGTAACAGTACTGTGCAAGGATGAAGACTTCAGCCAATAGTAGAGGTAAGGTCTTCCCAGCAGCTCCTGGGTGACCTGCACATCACTGGTGTGTGAGGCATCTGAAATCACCAGCATGGTTTCCTGATACACCTGCACTTCAGAATTCCCGGAAGCTAAAAGCAGCTTTCTCTGGTCTGTTTCCCAATTTAACCTAGAAATATTATAAGCTCTGATTCCCTGTATTAAATCCTTCCTACATGAAACAACTACAGTTTCTGACCAAATCCTGGTGTATTAGTGCATTTTCACACTGAGACTGGGTAATTTATAACAAAAGAAGTTTAATTGACTCACAGTTCTGCATGGCTAGAGACGCCTCACAAAACTTACAATCAGGGTGAAAGGTGAAGGGAAAGCAAGGCACCTTCTTCACAGAGCAGCAGGAGAGACAGGGAATGCAGGACAAAGTGTCATTTTTAAAGCCATCAAATCTCATGAGAACTCCTTCACTATCACAAGAACAGCATGGGGGAACCCCTCCCCATGATCCAATCACCTCTTATCAGGTCTCTCCCTTGACACCTGGGGATTAGAATTCAAGATGAGATTTGGGTGGGGACACATAGCCAAACAATATCACCTGGCTAACAGAAACATGAATGCCAAATAAATGTGTAAAAATAAAATCATAAGAATACATATTTTTTAAAATGAGATTTTTTTACTTATCAAATTGGCTAAGGTTTATTTACATATATTTATGTATTTGTCTAGTTTATTATAAATAGTCCAAGTTGGCAAAAGACAAATAATAAATAAGTTAAAAAAAAAAAAAACAGGTTCTGTTATGCACTCTTGTTGGGAGTTTACATTTTACACTTACATTTGTAAGGCCTTTCTAGAGGGCAGTATCTATTATAACCTCTTAAATGTTCATAATTGTTGTTATTCTAATTTTGAATAGAAATTAATCATAAGAAAAATTAAACTTAAGGAAAATTTAGAGTACAATGTTATATATAAGAGTATTTATCAATGTGGCACATGTACACCATGGAATACTATGCAGCCATAAAAAAGAATGAGTTCATGTCCTTTGCAGGGACATCAATGAAGCTGGAAGTCATCATTCTCATAGGAACAGAAAACCAAACATAGGAACATAGGAACAGAAAACCAAACAGTGCATGTTCTCTCTCATAAGTGGGAGTTGGACAATGAGAATGCATGGACACAAGGAGGGGAACGATACACACTGGGGTCTGTCAGGGGGTGGGGCACAAGGGGAGGGAGAGTATTAGGACAAACACCTAATGTATGCAGGGCCTAAAACCTGAATGACAGGTTGATAGGTGCAGCAAACCACCATGGCACACGTATACCTATGTAACAAACCTGCACATTCTGCACATGTATCCCAGAACTTAAAATAATAGATAAGAGTATTTTTCACAGTTCAAGTTATAGATCAGAAATTTTTTTAAAGCCTGAAAATTTAAATATTTAATTTATCATAACATATAGTGTCTTAGTCTGTTACGGCTGCTATAACAAAATACCGTAGACTGGATAATTTATTAACAAAAGAAATGTATTGCTCTGGAGGCTGACAAGTCCAAGATCAAAATGCCAGAAGATTTGGTGCTAGGTGAGGGCCCATCCTCCTAGATGTTGCCTTCTACGTGTACTCACATGACCGAAGGGCAAAGAGGCTCCCTCTTTTATAAAGGCACTGATTCCATTCCTGAGGGTAGAACCCTCATGACCTAATCACCTCACAAAAATCCCACCTCCTAATACCATCACCTCAGAAGTTAGGTTCCAACATACGAATTTTGGGGAGAACACAAACATTCAGACAATGGCATACAGATAGAATAGAATCACTGTGGAGCTCTTATAAATCAACTTTTGGTATAAATGTAATAATAGAATGAGTTCATGAAATAATATAAGTGGAAAAGATATATAACTATGGGTAAAGTATGAACACCCTATTTTATATAATGTATACAATGTATAATATATGAAATATAGGTATACATAATAAATACATGTATATAAAATATTTCCTGGTATGTGTATATATATTTTTTTTCCATGTATATAATTTATACACATTAGCAAAAAATGAGAAAATATGACAAATATTTAACAGTGGCTATTTTTCCAGTGGCAGGATTACAGATAATGTTTTTCATACATTTCTGACTTTTCCAAATCTGCTATTATGAGCACAAATTTTATAATTAAATACAAGTCAATAAGCATTTTAATGTGCCTGTAACAGCCCATCAGCAAGTAAAGATGAAGTAAAAATGTGTCTGCACTTGGTACACACATTGACTTTCTTTTACTTCCATTTCCAGATAATATTGACAAAGATACTACGAGAATTTGATTGATATGTGTCAGCTCAGATTTGCTATGCAAGAACAAAGTCTTATTTTTTTTAAAGGACTCATTTGCTGATCAGCTATAGGCTGACTTGACCCCATATTCCTACCATGATATTCCCACAGTGTAGGGATGGGGAATGGCATGACTTGCAAAACTTGGATTATGTTATTTTCTCAGGGTGATGAGAATTTGGACAAATGATGCCCAAGACAGAATTATTATCTCATCAAAGAGATCCCTCAGCAGTGTCTGTGGGCTGTGCAGTGTTCTCAGTTCGATAAAGGATTAGAACACAATCCTTCTTTGGAGGACTGTGACTCGATACTACATCAATATCTTTCTGAGAAATGTTTTTCATTTTATTCCCTCTTTAACATCTTAAGCCTTAGGAGAATTAGTTGAAAAGCCAGGTCTTTTGGGTAGATACTAACATTAAGTCTTCTACTCTGTCATTTGTAATCATAAATTCCAGAACACTGCTCCTAATTCCATTGTGTATTGTTTTCTAAGAGAATCATAGACAGATTATTTATTTTTTAAACCCCTAAGCATACCACACTTGCTGACTTCCTCACTAGTCACTAAGAAAGTCCTGCCAATATGGGCAGATGACCTGAGGTTGAGAGTTCGAGCCCAGCCTTATCAATATGGAGAAATCCCATCTCTACTAAAAATACAAAAAATTAGTCAGGCATGGTAGCATATGCCTGTAATCCCAGCTACTCGTGAGGCTGAGGCAGGAGAATCACTTTAACCTGGGAGGTGGAGGTTGTTGTGAGCTGAGATTGTGCCATTGCACTCCAGCCTGGGCAACAAGAGTAAAACTTTGTCTCAAAAAAAGAAAAAAGAAAAAGAAAGTCCTGCTAGTCAACGCATAGGTGTGTGTTCATTGCTCAGCCCTTCTCCAATCAGACTCATTCCTCCAGCGTTCCTGACACACGTGTGTGTGTGCACACACGTACACACACGCCACTCTAAAATGTGGCTGCCAGTGGTTTACCTTCCTCACTTTTGTCTACAAATCTCAATCCTGCTGATTCCACAAATCCTAAATCAAGCAATATCATTTTATGAGTCTTTCCACAACCACTCCTTCAGTGGATCCTTCAATTTCCATCATACCTCAAGTCTTCAGAGTATCACCCTCAGATCAAGACAAGAGACATCCCTGGCTAGGGTTTCAGGCTTTAAAAGCCCAGATTTGGCTCCTTTTGGCCATAGGACTAATGTGATATGCCCACCTGGAGCCTGTGCCCTCGCTTCTAGACCATGCCCTGGGACTCAGATCCCTTGCCCCAGATGGCCACACAATCACTTTCAGGACCATCCTCTCTGGGCAGACAACACCACAAGTGTATGTACCTCAAGTCCCGAGGCCAAGAAAGCAGCTTTCTGGATATATGGGCTGAGTGTTCACACACTGTTGCATGGCCCCTCAAGACACAGGACAAGGGGGAAAGTGGGAAGAAAAGAAGTAGCCAGTGATCAGGGCCAGCTCTCCCAACTCAGCTACGTTGGGTCATTCTGATTACACCATTTATCTCAAGTGTAATGCTCAAGACACTTAGCACATCCTCCAGCTAAATTTACCAGTGTTCATGGATTACCTGGGTTGGAAATATATTTTACTATAAAGTAACACATAAAATGAGCAGAAATGGAGTTAATAAGATTAACAATAGAGTTAGTGAGCATTATGAGCTAAGTTTTAGAGAAACACAATTTCTTTCAGCCCTAATAACAACCTTGTGGGGGTCCATTATCTCCCTTTAAAAGTTAGGAAACCAAGATTTTGCCGTGGTCTCATAGGAGGATCAGAATAGCATCTTTATGACTCCAGAGCACACTCCTCTTCACTTCACCTACCCATGCGTCCAAATCAGACACCTTCTGCGATGTCCATGTCAACCATTTCTTAAAGAGTAACCAACAGATGCATGGTTTCCTGTTTGTGAATCAAGGGTAAGTGACTGAAAAATTGGTTCTGAGAGTTCATTTTGCAAAGATTGATGGTCACAGATTGAGAAGCAGATTTGAAAGACCTACCTGCAAACAGCATGAAGAGCTGCTCTTCCCTATCTTGGCATTAACTAGTTAATTGTTGGAGGTGGGTGCAGGGGTGGATTATGTGTATTCTTAACTGTTGGAAAGTGGGGACTGGGAGTTACAAAGACCTTTTTCATTTTGACCTTGCAGAGCTGAGCAATTTTCAGTTGCTTTTCTTGCTCATAACGCTACTTCCCTTATCTACCATGGAACACATCTTAACGAAGAATTTGCATTCATGGCATCAGGTTAATGAATATGAAAACTAAATAGTGTATATCCCTCTGATGGATGGGATTTCTGAAGCACAGACATTATATACATATTTGATGATAAAGTACTAGAAGTGCAGGGAATTGAGGTCAAGCTTCCTCCTAAGGGGACTGAATCTCAGGGAGAGTAGGTGAATTAATAATCAGAGGGGAAGCTGTCTGCTCAACCAGGATGCTCCTCCTATGGCACACAATTCAGTTTTAAAAAATATTAAATTCAGCCGGGCATGGTGGCTCACACCTGTAATCCCAGCACTTTGGGAGGCTGAGGCAGGAGAACTGCTTGAGCCTGGGAGGCAGAGGTTGCAGTGAGTTGAGATCGCACCACTACACAACAGCCTGGGCAACAGAGCAAGACTCCATCTCAAAAAATAATAAAAATAATCAAATCAAATCAAATCAAATGTGTTATGTGTGAGTTCTATCCCTATAGGTGTGAGGCAGAGGTGGAGGATTTTGTATACAATAGAGAAAGAAACATAAATATTAGGTCTTCAATAACACAGGACTCCCTGACCCTCTCACGGGCATTCCTCTGAAGCATTTTGAGATCTATTGCTATAAAAGAGTCTCCCAAACATTACCTTACTTAGAAAAGTTAATCATTTTAACATAATTTTGTTCACAGGAGGGAGTTTAAGTGCACACCACTGCTTAAAGTTATCTCTTTGTTCCTAAGTTTAAGGGGACCTAGTAAATAAGAACATTCAACTTTGTCTGAATCAATAAAGATGAACGAAGATGACAGGCGGTGGGAATCAGAGTGGGAAAAGTTTTTATATGTTTCCAATATCCTGAAACACATGTCACTTTATTCAGTCATAAGGTAAATAAAGTATGGAATTTACAAGGAAAAGGTAATAAGAGTGGTGGTGCCAGCTTTTCATATTCCAGCTATTAATGAATTAAAGAGAAGTAACACTCCTGGAAGGATATCATTTTCTCAAGAAAACTGGAAAAGAATGTGTGGCGTTTAAAAAATACTAAACTCTGTGGCCACAATTGTCTTAAAATTCATTTATCTAAAGAAATTAGCAGTGGATCATATTAAATAAGGCTTAGATATGTTCACTTTATCTTCCTGAAAATATAGGTCCATTACAATCAGATTTATCAAATTTATCTGATTTCACCTGCTATTTAAAATACCTTATAATTTACTTGCCTATTTGGAATAACAATATTCTTAATATGCTTCTTGATTTTTAACAAAGCCTATGCCAAATGTTAATCAAATCAAGCAGTTCAAAGTTACTTTGTAGCACATTCCTTTGAACACACCATACACACAGCAATATCTAGCAAGGGTGTCAATTTTTCTTTATTTTTAAAATCAGACCATTTAAAGAAGTTATTTACTACAAATGACTCTACACATTCACGCACACACACACCCCTTTTTAAAGAAACGTTAGAACCCACCCTCTCTAGGCAGGAGGAAAACATTACAGCTTTACAAGCACTTGTGCCTGTTGCCTTAGAGTAATACGGTAGCAGCAGGAGATTACGGTACTAGCTGGGCTACTGCCTGTGTTACGTCAGCGAGAGCTGCAAAGTTCCTTGCCATTCTTTTCTGGTGTCGGGGAGCTGAATATTAAAAGGGTGATTGTGGAGTTATCGGTTATCTGTATTTTTTTTCTTTTCCTATTTCGACCCTTTTTAAAATAATGAATGTAAAGTGACAGAGGGCCAGGAGCTTATGGACATTGGTGGTGGAGGGGTGAGTCAGCGGGTGCAAAAGGACGAGGATTTGGTTCCTCCGAGAGACGGTCCCCTCTCCGCCTCCAGAGAAGAGCAGGCAGGCAGCTCCCGGGACCAAAACCGGGTCCGCCTCCCCCGCGCGCGAGCGGGTGGTTCTGCAGCGGCGCTTCAAGGTGAGTGCACGGGGCCGTAGTCCTGCAGGGCCGAGTGGTTGAGGGCAGACCTCCCCCGCCGTCTGGAGAGACCGAACCCCCACTTTTCCCAGCGCCTCCCGCTTTTTCCACCAGGTTTTATACCGGCCTCCCACGCCACCCCCGATTCCCTTACACATTCTGCGAAGTTGCCTTCTACTTAACAAGTGTCCTTTTAACCCTGTGTTTATCACCCGAGGTAGGAGGAAAAGGGTTTCTGCAATGGCACGTTTTTAATACCACCTGTGAGATCTTGAACTTGCATTTTTTATTAGTTTATTTTTTTGAAAGAGTCTCACTCTGTCGACCAGGCAGGAGTGCAGTGGCACGATCTCGGCTCACTGCAATCTCCTCCTCCCCGAGTTCAAGTGATTCTCCTGCCGCAGCCTTCCAAGTAGCTGGGATTACAGGCGCGTGCCACCACACCCGGCTAATTTTTGTATTTTCACTAGAGACGGGGATTTCACCATGTTGGTCAGGCTAGTCTCGAACTCCTGACCTCATGATCCGCCTGCCTCAGCCTCCCAAAGTGGTGGGATTACAGGCGTGAGCCACCGGGCCCGTAGAACTTGCGATTTTAACAAGACTCTTTTTGCTCTAGGTCCCGCCTCAGGGCCCAATCCCAGAAGGCAAGGTGGGCACCTTCTCACGCCCGCCGAGTCCCTGCGGTCAGTTCGCAGTTGTGGAAACCCAGGTTTCTTGTGTAGATGGTGGCCCCCAGCCCAGAAAATCCAAGGCGGCCCCCAACCGCTGGCACGCCGGCTTAATGTTTAAGCCTGCAAAATCCGCAGTGACTGTCCCTTGCACAGCTCCCTCTGCGGAGGAACGTCCTCCCCCCCACGTCCCCCGGCAGTCCCGCTGCAGCTGGCAGCTGAAGCCCTTCGGGTGGCCAAAGGAGAGGACTGCAAAGGCGTCGTGGACAGACCTGGGTCGCGTTCAGCACTCTGGTCTCTCCCGGCTTTGCTTGGGACCTGGCTCTCAAGACTGCTTGGCTGGTGGACACACCGGCGCTCCCTGCACACCCGAGTGAGAATTCCACTGGCGTGAGGGTGAGCGTGCCCGTGGTCCCGGCCCTGCGGCCCCTGGGTCGCAGCGGTTCTCTCTCCCAGACCGCCCCCTCCAGGTGACTGCGAGGCAACCTGTTCTAATGGACACCGAGCACAACCTCGGAATTCCCTGGGTAAATTGGTGCGACACACTCGCAGCTGCAATCGCCCCTCGGTGGCTTCGTGAATTTTAATTTCGCGGTACCGGTGCTAGCAATCCAGCCTTCGAGCGCTGGAGCCTAGGGTTTGGGGGATTTGTTTTTGTTTTTCGCTTCGGATCCTAAACTCCGACAGAGGTGACGCCGTAGAGCGCGCGAGGCAGGTTCCCAGTGGTGTGTCCGCGAGATGCGCTCCGGCGTCGCCTCCTCCGCAGCGGGGCGAAGCGCCTTGTGGACCGCAGAAGCAGCCCTGCGTCCCGCGCAGCCCGTCGAGCGGAGCACGGCCTCTCTCCTTGGGGCGCCTAGCTCACAGCCCGCCTTTCTCTTTGCGCTCTTCCAGGTGGACACGGTCAAACGATGCCCCGCAGCCGCCTGGGTGTCGGCACATATTTCACACCCACGTCCCCTGCCCCGCGAGCCTAGAAGCTGCAGCGAGCAAGCGCCCTCGGTGGGGCAGCTCAAAATGTAGATAACTGTTGGCCAGGAGCAGCGCGCAGATGCCATCGGTCCCTGCCTTTGAGCGTCGACGGCTGATCCTTTGGTTTGTCGGGCAGACTGGCGCTGGAGTTTTCAATTCCGAATTATGTGCAAAATGCTGAATCTTCCCCTAACCAGGACGAGTCAGACAGTGCGGAAAAGCAGACTCTCATAATTCTTGGACTGCATGTTGCACGGAGCCTCCTGTATCTTCGTGCCCAGCCTCGGGTAGGGAAGGAGTCAGGGTCCGGGGTCAGGCCAGCCCAGCAAGTGGAAAGGGTTCCCGGCAGCTCCGCGCACCCTTTGCCATGTCGCCTTTGATGCCTTGCCCCTTCGCGTGGCCTTCTGAGGGTTCCCAGGGCTGGCCAGGGTTGTTTCCCACCCGCGCGCACGCTCTCACCCCCAGCCAAACCCAGCTGGCAGGGCTCCCTCTAGCCGAGACCTTTTGATTCCCCGTTCCCGCGCTCCCTCCTCCGCGCCCGCCCGGGGGTGGCCCTGGAGAGCCGGACCTCTCCCGGCCCCGGCTGGGACCATGGTGTTTCTCTCCGGAAATGCTTCCGACAGCTCCAACTGCACCCAACCGCCGGCACCGGTAAACATTTCCAAGGCCATTCTGCTCGGGGTGATCTTGGGGGGCCTCATTCTTTTTGGGGTGCTGGGGAACATCCTAGTGATCCTCTCCGTGGCCTGTCACCGACACCTGCACTCAGTCACTCACTACTACATCGTCAACCTGGCGGTGGCCGACCTCCTTCTCACCTCCACGGTGCTGCCCTTCTCCGCCATCTTCGAGGTCCTAGGCTACTGGGCCTTCGGCAGGGTCTTCTGCAACATCTGGGCGGCAGTGGACGTGCTTTGCTGCACCGCGTCCATCATGGGGCTCTGCATCATCTCCATCGACCGCTACATCGGCGTGAGCTACCCGCTGCGCTACCCCACCATCGTCACCCAGAGGAGGGGTCTCATGGCTTTGCTCTGCGTCTGGGCACTCTCCCTCGTCATCTCCATCGGGCCCCTGTTCGGCTGGAGGCAGCCGGCCCCCGAGGACGAGACCATCTGCCAGATCAACGAGGAGCCAGGCTACGTGCTCTTCTCAGCTCTGGGCTCCTTCTACCTGCCGCTGGCCATCATCCTGGTCATGTACTGCCGCGTCTACGTGGTGGCCAAAAGGGAGAGCCGGGGCCTCAAGTCCGGCCTCAAGACCGACAAGTCAGACTCGGAGCAAGTGACGCTCCGCATCCATCGGAAAAACGCCCCGGCAGGAGGCAGCGGGGTGGCCAGCGCCAAGACCAAGACGCACTTCTCGGTGAGGCTCCTCAAGTTCTCCCGGGAGAAGAAAGCGGCCAAAACGCTGGGCATCGTGGTGGGCTGCTTCGTTCTCTGCTGGCTGCCTTTTTTCTTAGTGATGCCCATTGGTAAGTCTTGACCACCCCTCACTTTAGTATCTGGGAGTCTTCACCCTCCTCCCCTTCTGGTACCCCAAACTCCCAGTCCAGGATGGGAGAGGAAGGATTAGCATTTCAAACAGCACAGCTCTAGGGCAATTAGACAAGTTTCCCCTGTTGAAATGTGAATTTTCATTCTCTTTCTAGTCCACTCTCATTTATATTAGGTCCTAGAGCACTTTTTCAACTGTAAAGTGCCTTCCAACTGATGCAGATTAATTGGTTTCTTTAATAAGAATGTCAGCTTTTCTTTATGCCTTTTATGCCTATAAGCATGTGTTTAATTTAAATGCATCTGCTCTCTCTAGTCTCAGAGTCTCCACCAAGCACTTAGGCTGAGGGTGGAATGCCATTTTCACTCTGCTACAGAATGCAAATTCTCTTGGCCTGAAAATAAGTACCATGCTTATTTGGGACAAATGTGTGATTTTATTATTGGATTAGGTTATTCATAACGGTTTAATGGTCTGTTTATATTCTATTTCTGTGCTAATTTTATTTTCTGGAGTCAGCATGGAAGGAATTATGGTGAGCTACTAAGGAAAAATGATTTTATGTCCAAACCAATTTAAGCCTTAAATAATTAATTTTGTTTCCAATAAGTAAATACTTATTTTTTTTATTTTAATAGTAAGTATTAAAACAAACACTTCTCTTATCCAAAATCATCCAGGAAGTTGTAGATGACACTGTTTGGAAATAATACAGTACACATAATGTTACAAATCCAATTTTTGCAGATGCTAAATTAGCTGTTGTCAAAAATTAATTAGCTCGTTATAAGTATCAGCAAGCTGATCCACTTGGAAGAGTAATCTATCTCCTTCAATGAGATCCCAAAATGGTTATGTGCTATTTTTAGTTTGTAAGCTCAAATATAGACCCAAACATCGATTATCCACAAACTCTAAAAAACGAAACATCATGGTAAGCATTAATAAAAGTCCATTTCAAGTGCTTTACAGCCTAGTTTAAATGACATGTACTTAAAGTACTTTAATTTGCAACTCTGTGGAACAATAGCAACCATTTTTTTTTGTACCATTTATGTTCCAGACATTTTCCCAAGCTTTTTATTTCATTAGTCTTCTCAACAACTCAGTGAGGTATGCACAATTGTCCTGCAATCACAGTTCGTGGGAAGCGATTCTTCAGGTTCTAATACCATGGCCACCAGCCCTGGATAGATATTTAAATGTGAATTAAAATTAAATAAAATTAATACTGAGTTCCTCGATTCCTGAGTCCCACTAACCACCTCTCAAGTGCTCAATAGCCACATGTGGCCAGTGACTACTGTTTTAGACAGCAGAGATACAGGTCATTTCTATCATTGCAGAAATGTCTGTCCTGGGCGGCCAGAGAGGCCCTTCTAATCCAACCCCTGGCCTTCCACTGTGCCTGCCTGTCAGTATCACTTACTCTGCTCCTGGAAATACATACAACTTTGAAGTTATAGAAATTACACTCTTTACCTGAGCCCCTTTGCACATTTTTTCACACATCTGCTCCCTCAACAAGTATTTGTAGGCCCTTCATTCTAGGCACTTTGGATGAACAGGGCAGAAAAGGTCTTGCCAATGAGAAGTTCACATCTCGAAAGGATAGTCATAAGCCAATGAATGTATCCTGAAAAATCAAGGATCAGCAAACACTATCAAAAAATCGACAGGCTGAGAAGCTAGAAAGTGACAAAGACAATGAGGGCCTTAGTGGTTAGTGAGGAAAATTCTGTCTAAATAGGTGGTATTTGAGCAGAGTCCTGACTGGACTGAAGAGCAAAGCTTGCAAGATCTAGGAAGAAGAGCTTCCTGGGCAGAGGGAACAGTGAGTACAGAGATGGGAAACAGCCTGACCTGTTCAGTGAAGATCACGGAGGCCAGTACGGCTCAACTACAGACAGGGAGGGGGCAGTCAAGTTCAAGAAGAGATTGGGGAGGCAGACAACACCAAAGTCATGTGGGGTCTTTTAGGCTAAAGTAAAATTTGCGTATTATTCTAATTGTGATGGGAAGTCATTCAGGGGTGTTTAGCAGGTGAGTGGCTGGTCTCATCTGTATTTTTAAGGGATCATTCTGGTTGTTGGGGAAAAAATGAGCTGTTTGGGGACAAGAGCAGAAGCAGAGACTAGTTAAAAGGCGTTGAGGGGATAGAGGTAGTGATATCTTGGACTCAGGTGGGACAGGTAGAGGTGTAAGAAGTGATCAGATTCAGCACTTACTGTGAAGGTAGAGTTGATGAGTTTGGACAATGGTGTGAGAAAAAGGGAGGTTTAGGGCCTGAACAGCTGAGTAAATAGTAATGCATTTTAGTAAGAGTTGCAGGGTTACCAGGGGCTGCATGGAGTGAGAAGTAGGAGCCTTTATTTTGGATACACTGTCTTGAGAAGCATTCAATAGACACAGAAGTAATGATGCTAAGTAGGGAGTTAGATACTTTACATAGATTTGGAGCTTAGAGAGGAGGCTGGCTACAGTTATAAACTTGGGGTATATCAACACCTTTAAAGCTACAGGAATGGAGAGACTGACAAGAGAGAAGATAAAGAGAGGAAAGAGAGATAAGAATAGAGCCTCCGGGGAATTCTGATACTAGGGGATCAGGAAAAAGAGGAGAAACGACCAAACAAGATTGCAAAGGAGTAGCCAGGGAGAAGAAAAATCAAGACAGTGTGATGTACCAGAAGGCAGGAGTAATCAACTGTGGCACACGCAGCTGAGAGGTCAGATTAGAAGAGGATTGGGAGGCAACATTGGATTTGGCAGTAAGGAAGTCCTTAGTGATAGGAGGAAGTTTTGTGAGGCTCACAGGTCCAGGGGCATGATGGAACCAAGAGCCTGGTTGTGTACTTTCTAGAAAGAACAGAGGATGAAAAAAGTGGGAACAGAGAAAATAGACAACTCTTGTGAAAGGTTTTGCTAGACAGTGGAGCTAGGAAATGTGGTGTAGCTGGAGGGGTGTAGAGAGAGCTTTCCATGATGGGAAGTGCAGATATGAAATGATATTTACATTCTGATGTGAATGGTGAAATAGAGAGGTACTGATGGGATAGGCAAGAGAGGAGATGAGATTCAGTGCCCAAGGGAAGTACTGGGAAGTGACAATGAAAGCAAAGTGCGTGAGCCCCAAGGGAGGGAGAGAGAGAGTGATCTCTTCAGGATACGTTTATGTCCTCAGTGAAATATGAAGGGAGATCATCAGCTAAGAGTGAGGCGGGAACAGGAAACGATGGCAGTTTGCGCAGCAGAGAAGTTGTAAAAGATTTGTCTTTCATAGTGGGAGAGTAAATATACTATGGAAATTTAGTAGAGGCACTGGGAAGTCCTGAGGCCTATTTGCAATTTACGGTCATAACATTAAAGTAGAGCAGTCAGGAGGGTTGTGTGTTTTTCTCTAACAGCTAAGTGGCTGAGGGATACTGGAGGCATTGTTGAGGACTGACTATGAGTCTGTGAGAACATGTTTGTGAAGAGACACAGACTCGGTCATGTTGGGGAGCATCCATAGCCAGGTGGCAGAAGGAGCCAGGGTGATGATGGGTGGCCTGGGAGTTCGGAGTCTGGGTGGTGACTGATCTATGCAGGGAGATGAGAAACAATAGCCTGGGTCCTGCAGTCATCTAGGGGAGGTGGACACTCTGTCTAATCATAGCCCACTCTTGGATCTGCTCTCCCAGGGAGTCAGCAGTGTGGAGGAAAAGATGTTGTGATGGAGAGAAGTAGGAGCCCTCAGAATCAGTTTGCTTCCTTTAAATCCTAGTAAGGTGCCAGGCATGGGGGCTCATACCTGTAATCCCAGCACTTTGGGAGACTGAGCAGGTGGATCACTTGAGGTCAGGAGTTTGTGACCAGCCTGGCCAACATGGTGAAACCTCATCTCTACTAAAAACACAAAAATTAGCTGGGCATGGTGGTCCATGCCTGTAATCCCAGCTACTTGGTAGGCTGAGGCTGGCTAATCACTGCAATCCAGGAGACAGTGGTTGTAGTAAGCAAAAAAAAAAAAAAAAAAAAAAAAAGAAAAAAAAAAGGTGGTATGACAGGAAGGAAGTAGGGAACATACAGTTCACAGGGTCTGAGTAGCTGCTCAGGTGTGCAAAGGATTTCTAAACCTGTCAATCTGTGCTCCCCAATTTCCTCCTGACACAAATTGAGTAAGAGATGATTTTCTCCAAGAATGTACCACCTGTGCAATAAGCACCAGGCTCTGAGCTACACAGAATAAAAAAGCTGAGTAAAGTACAGTACCCTCAAGGGCCTCACAGTCTAGTTAAGGAGACAATTTGTCAACAATTAATGCAAGTCTGTGAGATTGGTGCTCAGAATGATATTACATGGTGCTCAGAATGGTGCTCAGAGTGACATTATTACACAGTGCTAAGGAGTATAGCAGTGAACTGTCTGGTGGTCACTGAGAAGCTTCTATAAGCATGGCCATTGACAGAGCAGAGACTTAAAGAAGATGGCACTATTTCTGCTGGGTCATCAACTAGATGTTGTATTTTTTTTTTTAATTAACTGTCTTAAGTATGATTTTCATGCAAAATGTGAACGGAAGAATAAATATACTATCATATTATTATACACAAGGGACATACATTCTTAAATATGATGTGCTGTTTCGGAAAGAAGAGGCTGTCGGTCTGCACTAGGCTGCAGGAGAGAAAAGGGACTAAAAACTAAAACCAAAGCAGGGATGACTGTGCTAAGCACAGCTGAGAAGTGAAACACCCTTGTTTAATAGGGACTGACCCAGGAAACTCAGGTGGGTAGGCTATTTGATTGTGAAGGTCCTTCCTGTATATTGTGAGAAGTCTCACATTCCCTTTTCCCCAAGCTTCCCCCTACTAAAGCTGGGTTGCTTGCTGCACTGAATAGCATGAGTGTTGGGAGGAATCTGACTTGCCTGTTTCCAAGTCTAAATCTTGCTAGTCTTATTCCCTTTTTGCGTCCTAAATGTTTGGTTAAAATTCAGAACACCTTCAACGGAGGGAGGTCCCATGACAGGTTGTTAGCAGTCATTTCTAATGTGAGGTGGCTAGCAGTCATTTATACTTTGGAGCAAATGCTTTCAAAAAGCAAATTTTGGTCATGGAGATGAGTAGAGAGACTATGAGGATGTTAGCCTTCGACATACTAAAGAGAAGGATGAGGACTCTGCTTCCCAGGGAACTCCAGCACCTAAAGTCTGGGAATCATCTTTGTTGATTTCATCCCATTGTCTAGAGCCCACTAGTTCCAGAGGCAGTGTGCTGCTGACTGGAGAAACTGTTGGCCTGAGATTTAAACCCAGGCTTCTCTTTTCTATAACAGGGGGTGTCATATAGGTCAGCGGCCCAGCATAGTGCCCGCCACAGAGTAAATGGCAAGAAATGTTCATCTTACCAGAATTCAAATGATTCACAGACCATTACTGATGTATGGCAACACACAGATGTTGCCATGAGGGGTGGATGTCCTTGGCATTCTGAGAAATAGGAAGCACTGGAAAGAAGAAGATGGAGCAGGCAACATTCATGGAAAACATAGTTATGTGTCTGAATTCTGGATATGTTAATCTGAGTTAAACACAAAACCCAGCGTTATTATAGGACCTAAGCCATTGATTGCTATTGCCACTGAATCAAAGGAGGCAGTGTTGGGCTGAGGTGTGGCTTACATAGACATAGAATATTTGAGAATTATGTTTATAAATGAACAGAAGGCAGTACATTGATGGGGCAGGATAATGTGTTTTAAGATTGGAGTTTGGGAAGGGCACAGCCGGCTGGAGATTTATCAAGTGGAGGTAGTGAGGCAGAGAATCATTCATTCATTCATTCATTCAGCAGAATTTCACTGGGCATCTACTGTATGCCAGGAAGCTATAGAATCACTGGAGGTAAAGACAAATAAATCCCTGCCCTAATGGAGCAGAACATCTGAACAATTAGATACTTAGCAAAGTTTTGAATGATGCTATATGAAAAATGACAAGGAAAAAGGACAAGTACATACAATGACATATGATAACCACAAACCCTCTGTGGATGCCCAAGATAACCAGGGGTTGAGGCTTGCTTCACCACAGGTATAAAGGGAGCAGGCCCCTGGTTCTCATGGAAAAGGTTTACCTCTTAGACATAGTGGTGTGAAGAGAAACTAATGCCATTAGGATGTATTTTATTTATTTATATTTTTTGTGACAGGATCTCATTCTTTTACCCAGACTGGAGTGCAGTGGTAATCATAGCTCACTGCAGCCTTGAACTCAAGTGATCCTCCCACCTCAGCCTCCTGAGTAACTGGAACTACAGGCATGCACCACCATGCCTGCCTGTTATTTTTTATTTTTATAGAGATGGGTTCTTACTATGTTGTCCAGGCTGATCTTAAGCTCCTAGGCTCAAGTAATCCTTTTCTTTTAGCCTCCCAAAGCATTGGGATTACAGACATGAGCCACCACACCTGGCTAGAATTTATTTTAAGATAAGAAGCCGGTGTTTCATATACTGCACCACAAACCATCCCAAAAGATAGTGGCTTAAATCAACAGCCGTCTATGTCCCACAATTCTGTGAGCAGAAGTCAGCACCCACCTTGCCTGGTAGTGGAAGCTGGCCATGAGTCTTGGTGGCCTCTCTTCACTCCATGGCCGAAACCACCTTTCATATAGCATGGCAGTTCTCCCCCAAGAAAGCCAAGGCAGAAGCTGTGAGGCCTTTGAAGAGCTACGCTCACATCTGGTCCAGCACCACTGCTGTTTCATTCTGCAGCCACAGCAAGTCAGGGGACCAGCCTAGTTTCAAGGGAAAGCAAGACGGACTCATCTTTTGATGGGAGAGCAGCAGGTACATGCAGGGAGGGCAGATCGTTGTAGTCCTCTTGCAGATCACTGACCTCCCAAGTGTGCCAAATTACTTTTCTCTCTCATCCATCATTTATACTGAGAACTTCCCACATGCCAGGCTTCAGGCAACGCACTGAGTAAAACCAGTTGGGGTTCCTGCCTCCCTGCAGGCTTCTAATCTCCAGAAGAAGACAGACATTAATCAGATAGCCACAAAAAGTTATCGAAAACTATGTACAGAGCAATGAAGGGAACATAAATGATGCCTTGAAAATATGTCCTGTGGCTAAGGGTGGTCCTGGACTGGGAGGGTAGAAAGGTCTTGCTGGGAAGGAGGGCTTGACTATTGAGCCCAGATCTATTGAATGAGTAGGTGTTTCTGGCAAAAATGGGGAGGGAGAGAAGAGAACGTGCAAAGATTCTAGTGGGGCCGGCTTAATGCTCATAACGACCTTCTAGAAGGCCACTGTGGCCAGAAACAAGAGGCCAAGAGATAACTGGTGTCCAGTGAAGTTGGAAAGAGAAGAACCAGACTAAACAAGGCTTTATAGCTATTTATACAAGTTTGTGTTTTTATCCAAAGACAAGCAGGAATGACATGATTGAGTTTATACAACATTATATCAAAGTGTTAGTGAAAAGAAGATTGTGGATAGACCAGTTGGGAGAACTTTACGCAGGACAGGGGAGCTGAATTCTGCCAAGTGCAATCCTTCTACTGTGCCATTTAAAAAACTTATTTCCGTGAGCTGCCACATCATTCTGGAATGCCTCTTTTGTCACTGCCTTCAGAGCTTAGATTTATGAGAAAACCTTTCTCGTGATCAGAAATAGCGTAACCACACTTGGCTTTAAATTAATTTTGGCTCTTTCCACAAGCCATTATCTGTCAATAAAGATTTACCATCATTTTCAAAAGAATGTGCTGCAGGCTCAGAAGATGTCAACAATGAGCCCTAACAATGCTTTGAACAATAGCTGACTCTTTCAAGTCATGCTGTAGACAGGTGAGTTATTACTTAGATGGAGTAATAATCCTTAGTCACTTAGTAACAAAGTCATTGCTGTGTTCTGTCACTTCATGGTTTCATGGTGGAAGTGACAACAGTTTTCTAAGGCGTTTTCTTTGTCTAACAAGTTTACTATATTTTAGCCCTGCTATTTGGTTTGCCAGTTTGACACCTGCCTAGTTGGCTTTTCATTTTTATGCTTTGTATTTCTTCGCTATTTGAACATTTCTTTTTTTTTTTCTTTAAGTTCTTGGATACATGTGCAGAATGTGCAGGTTTGTTACATAGGTATACATGTGCCATGGTGGTTTGCTGCACCCATCAACCCGTCATCTAGGTTTTAAGCCCCACATGCATTAGGTATTTGTCCTAATGCTCTCCTTCTCCTTGTCCCCCAATCCCCACGAGGCCCCAGTGTGTGATGTTCCCATCCTTGCATCCATGTGTTCTCATTTGAACATTTCTTTTTATATTTTTATCAGTCACTTGTATTTCTCCTCTTATGAAATTGCCTATCTGTGCTTTTTCGTCACTATTTATACAGAGGTTTTTCTGTCTTTTTTTTATTGGTAAGCTCATTTACTGCATTGAAGATAAATCATTTCCTGTTCATCATATATCCTAGGTTGCCGGTCTTCTCACACTATATTCAGATGTGCCAAGAAAATGTAACTTATTTTCCAAAACTTGATGTGATCTTTTCTACAAACTTCCATGGAAATACACATATGCATGCATTCACATGCACACACACACACACATGCATGTGCACACAAACATGCATGCACATACGCTTTTAGTTAAATCTAGTAAGCTTATTCAAATCCAGTAAGTTATGTATCATCTTTGCATATTCAGTCTGTTTTGGATGGCTTGGTGTCTTAGTCCATTCACACTGCTATAAGAAAATGCCATCGACTGGGTGGCTTATAAACAACAGGAATTTATTTTTCACAGTCCTGGAGGCTGGAAGTCTGAGCTCAAGATACCAATAGATTTAGTGTCTGAAGAAGGCCTACCTTCTGCTTCATGGGTAGCACCTTCTGGCTGTGTGCTCACTTGGTGGCAGGAGTGAGGCAGCTCCCTGGGGCCTCTTTCTGCTTCACCTCCCAAAGGCCCCATCTCCTCATATCATCATATTGGGGGCCAGGATTCCAATACAGGAATTTCGGCAGGATACAGACATTCAGACCACAGCACAAGGACTTTCAGATCTGCCCTCTAACATACTGACCAGGCCTAGAGGCTTACAAACCTCATGGTAGTCAGAGAGGGTTTGACTGTGACTCCACTGGTTCCTGGCTCCAGTGACACAGGGTCTGTTGCTGTTAGTCAGGGAGTTATTTTGTCCCTACAGCCCTGTGAACAACTTTGACAACCTCCTGCACCAAATTCTCAACAATGTTTCCATCCCAGTCTCAGGGCATAGGGAGCCCAGTGAGTTCCTTCCACACCACACTCTCTGCCTCACCACACTGGCTTTCACATTCACAGGTATGGCAGCTCTCATGTAAAGAACCGACATTCCAAGAATGGAGAAGGGGAGAAAGAACCTCTGCCTCCATCTTTAACTTCAGGCATTTTTTTGTTACAGGCAGGATCTTGCTCTGTCACCTAGGCTGGACTGCAGTGGCACAATCATGGCTCACTGCAGCCTAAAACCCCTGGGATCAAGTGATCCTCTCTTCTCAGCCTCCAGAGTAGTTGGAACTAAAGAAGTGCACCACGGTGCCCAGCCAATCTTTAGGAATTCCTACCATTCTTGTTGAGAGAGAGAGAGCGAGCTCAGAACAAATGCTCACTGTGTCTTTCTACTACCTTCTTCCCCACATTTCTCACAGTCCCTCAAGAAAGACAGAGAAGTCTTTCCTCTTCCTTTTTCTGGCTAGACGGGGTCACTCCTCCTTTTTTCCACCTTCTGTGGAATAGCAAAGGCAAGTGGATGGCAGAGAGACAAAGGTTTACTAAGAAAGCAATAAAGATGAGGAGTTATTTTTAAATAGTATAATCCTTATACATACTTAAAACTATCTTTTCCACTTGGCTATTTGCATTCTGTGGTTTTATGGTTTTTACAAATATTAGGACATTTAAATTGTTTATGTAGTCAAATTTTTCATTTGCTTTTTCATGGAATGTGCCTTCTCAGGGATGCTCAGAGAGACCTTCACAATGTGAGTCTATTTCCTCCTCATTCTTTTAGAGCATCATTTGTAATCTACCTGGAATTCATGTTTATATTTTGCTAGATTATACCTGACTGTATTTATTTTGAAATGGTTAGCCAGATAGTTTCAAAAGACTAAATAATCTATCATTTCCTCTCTTATTTGGAAAACCACATTGGTTATATTAAAAAGAATTTCAGATCTATTTTGGAACACACTTTTTTTCCATTTCTCTGTCTCTCTGCTCTAGTACTGCTGTCACATTATTTTAATGACTGTAGTTGCATAATACATTTTAATATTCTAGTTTAAGGCCTGGACAGATATTCTTTTTCAAAATTATTTTGTCTATTCTTGCACATTCATTCTGCCAGGAAAACTCTGGACTCACTTTGTCACTTCATTTACTTCCCAAACTACTTTTGAACTGTTGTTTACACTTTACTTTTAATCACACCTGCTAATATCTAGTGGAAAAGTGATTATAACAATGAAGTTGGGAAAGGCTGCTTTGATATTTTGGCAGATATGACACTGTTCATTGGTTTTAGATTGATATACTTCATCATATCAAAGAAATATATTTCTATAGTTTATAGAACTACACAGATCTAGATTTAAAATGTATTTTGTTTGCATTTTTAATACAATTCAATCAAAACTGAATTCTTAATTTTGTTAAATTACACATTTGCTTTACTGATATCCATCCATATAATCTGCTTTCATTAACATTGATTTGATAAAATTTTATTTCATATTATTAACCTATCCATGTATTCTTGGATTAAATTCTACTTAGTCAGGTGACATTACCCTTCTTCATGTTGCTAAATTACAGGAAATATTTCACTTTTCATTTGCATCTATATTTCTGTGTGAAATGAGTCTATTGTTTTATTTTAATCCACTGTCTTTGTTGCATTTTGGTAGCAGGTTTATGTTAATTTCACAAAGCAAATTGTGATACTTTTCATTTTTTTTTTCTACGATCTGTAACAGTTTAAATAGCATAAGAATTATGTGTTCCTTGAAGGTTTGAAAAACTTGCCCATAAAACATTCAGGCCCAGCTCCTTTTATGGATGCAATTCTTTGAGACTGGTTTCTATTTCTTCCATGGATAGTGGTCTATTCTGATTGTCAGATTTGATAATCTTTATTTTCTTATTTTCCGTTTGCCTTCTCATTGAGGTTCAAGTTTTTAGCATAGATTTCTACATGAAATTTTGTAACTTTTTATTTCTTTGCTATCTTTCTTCTTTCTTTTTGTCTTCACTCAAACTTTCTGAAAGCCTGTATATTTTATTAGCCTTTTTCAAAGAATCCCAGTCCTGAATTTATTAGTCATTTTAATCTCTTTTCCAGTGCATTAATGTAATCTCTAGAGATTTCTCCCTTTTGTTTTCTGGTGATATTTTTCTCTTCAGTATTAGCTTAACCAGAATGTTTAGTTCATGTATTTTAATTCTTTCTTGTCTAAGATTAAAAACAATCCAAGCTGTACATTTGCTTCTAAGCAAAGTTTAGATTCTTCCCGTATGTGTGGGTAGGCAGTGCTCTCATCCAATCAGTCTGTCTTTCTGCTTTTAATATTTCCCTTCTCCTGTGTTGACAGGAAAGGATTTGTTGTGTTGTTTGTTCATTTGAAAATAATTGGCAATTTTATCTCTCACTTTCTCAAATTCAATTTCTAATTTACTGCACTGTGGTCAGAGAGTGTGAACTCAATAATTTTTAGCTTATGGAGTCTATTGAGATTTTCTTAATGACTTAATACACACACACTTAATAGATTTAATTTTTAATGTATATATTAACTAAACATTAATAGTGTTGTTTTCCAGATTTTCTTTATCTATTCATCTTTATCTATCTTACCTTTATCTATTATCTGCTTTATTTGTCAAATATTGAGAGAGGTATGATAAAGTTTCCCTTTGCTACTGAGTTTCTTTCAATTATTTCTTACATTTTTAACAACTTTATGTTTATGCTGTTCTTTCATGCATAAAAGATCAAGTCAATAATATCTTCATTTAAAGACAGACTTTTTGTTCTATTTAATTATTTTTCCTGGATATGCACATTTGAAAAAAAATAATATTTCAATCTCTAATCTATTTTTGTTCTCATTAGCTCAACATTTTAAATATCAGCTTGTGTATTTCAGATCAAATGGATTTCTCATAATCCAAGTCTCCAATCTGGGTGTTTATCATTAATAAGAATTTAACTATTTTTCATTTATCGTGACAGATTATTTGGTGTGATTTTTATCATCTTATATGCTTTCTGATGCTATGCTTCCTTCGCTTTCACTATTTTCAGTCTTTCATAAAACGGGTCATTTTTTTCTTTGCTTTTTAATTCTGTGGTGGTTTGGAAACCTTGTCTCCTGCTTTTTATTTTACTAGACATTACTTTTGAGCTTTTCAGAAGCATGTTTAAACCTTCAGTTCTTGCTGTTATTCCACCACCCACCTTTGCCCATGGAAGCTAACAAGTTTAACACACTCTAATTTTCTCTTCTCCTTAAAACCTCTACCTTTTAGTTAATAAAATAGTGCATTTTAAATCTAGATTATTTTCATTAAATTCTGTATTGCCTCTCCTGTCTTTTGTATCTTTCTATAGTTTACTGATTGTCTTCCTGTTATACATTATCATTTACTCACTCTTGTGCTCCAGATTTTTCTTATTCTCCCAAATGGAGCAGAGGTCAGCAAACCATGGCCTGCTTTTGTGAGTAAAGTTCTACCAGCTGGGTTGACCATGCCCTGTAGTGGACATATTATCTGTGGTGCCTCCATGCGACAGTAGTGGTCTTGGGTAGATGCTACAGAGACTGTATGGCCCACAAAGTTTAAAATACTAATTATTATATTACAGAAGACTAAAGCACCAAACACCATTTTACCAATAAAGATATAAGCAAAGTCCATGTGCAATGACTCACGCCTATAATCCCAGCAATTTGGAAGGGCAAGGTGGATTACTTGAGGCCAGGAGTTTGAGACCAGCCTAGCCAACATGGCAAAACCTAGTATCTACTAAAAAAACAAAAATTAGTCAGGCGTGGTGGCACACACCTGTAATTCTAGCTATTTGGGAGGCGGAGGCACAAGAATCACTCAAACCCAGGAGGCGAATGTTGGTGTGAGCCACGATGTCCACACTGCACTACCGCCTGGGGAAGAGAGCAAGACTCTGTCCCTGATAACAACAAGAAAAAAAGATATTAACAAAACACATTTTCTCAGCCCTTACAGGCGTGAGCCTCAACACACGAAAGATAAGAATTTATGTGACATAGAATTCAAGTGAGCTTTGTTTTATGTTTTGTTGTTTTTTGTTTTTTTGCATTTCAAAATACTCTTTTTGCTTCTTCATTTCTTGGCATTTAATGCTTCATAAATGATGTGAGGTCCCCTTGATTATTGTTTTTTTGTCAAGTATTCTCTTTGTTTATGTATTTTTCAACCAAGATGCTGATAAAATTTTTTCTCTATTAAATTTAAAAAAATATATCTCCTGGGACTTCTGTTTGGAATAAATTTTCATTGCTATTGCCTGAGACCCAGTGCACCCTTTGCTCTGAAGCCAAAGGCAGCCTCCTTTGATGATCACATCCTCTGCTCTGCTCTTCCTCTTGGAATTTCAATTCCTATACCTGCCCTCTTCTTTTTTGCATTTCTCTCTTATTAGTTACTTTTTACTATTTTCTTAATTTCCATTTGAATTTCTCAAGTTCATGTTCCACTTTACTTATTTGGTTTTTGTAATACACAATCTTCATATTCCCTCCCTCCTACTCCATTTGGCGGGCACAACATCCATCTTCATTGCCACCCACACTTGTTTTTGAGCCAATAGCTGCTTAAGTCTTGTTTGAATTCAATTTAGAGATCTTCTTCTGCATCACCATTTTAAAGGTGAACACTTGCTCTCGTTCCTCAGATCAATCTCCTCTATTGAAAAGCTGAAGCTTTTCATGGGAACAGTACTTTTTCTCTTTTTGTTCAACTTCATAGAGGGTGCCCTGGTGTTAAAATTTGAAATGGGCTTTGTCTGAAACTGGATGGGTTCCTCTATAAATCTTTCAGATCCAAATTAAGAGGAAAAGGGAATAGATTGTTTTTGTTGTGGTTTGAATCTGCGCGAGTACAGATCTGTTTATCCATCAGGAGACGGAAGTAATGCGTTTTAATATTGCACAGCAAAGGCCCTTTCTCTTGTCTGCTTGGTGCAGGGGGTGCAGTGCCCTCTCCTCCAGGTGACATGACTGACCGCCTGGGCACGTGTCCTAGAGAACCTCCCCCATCTGCTGACCTTGCCTGGGAAAGCCGAGGGTCCTTCCCATCCTGCCTAGGTGTGAGCATTGAGACTTGCCTTTGACAAGCTGCCCTGATCCTGTGTGTGTCACAGTTTCTATTATTCCAAGCCCTCGGTGCTATTCCTGAGAAGCAACTGGAGCCATCTCATCTTTCCCGTCTTTTGTTGATGTGAACCAAGTACTCATCAGTTCTTTATTCAGGCTGGTTCTAACCAAACTGTAGTTTCCAGAAACTTCTCAGAGATTGTGGTTTATCAACATTGGCTTTCCCTAAGGTTTTTAGCAGGGAGGTAAAATTTCACCTGTAAGTATATTCTTTTAGATGGATTGAGAATTTAGAAAGAGGATCTAAGAGTTCAGATCTGTCTAGAAGTTACTGCCTGTGTTCAAGCTCCTTTTCACAGGGATATCAAAGTGTGAAGCAGAAGTGAGAGTCACCTGCAATGCAATTCTCTCCTTCAGTCCTCAGAAGTTTGTGGTTCAAGACAAAGCAGACCCATCCTCCTATAGCTTTTGACTCAACAATTAGAGGAAGACACCTGTGGGTCTTCAGACAGTAGCAGAATCCCTACACAGTTCAGTAAGCTGGGCTTTCCCTTGTGGCTGTGATCACAAGAGGATTGTGTGAAACCTGTGAAGAGTTTAGTGAGTCTTTTCCTAGGAAAAAAAGAAGTGAAACTATTCACACACCTGAGGATGTGTGTGATGTTAGGTGGTAGCCTTGTCAGTTCAGGCTGCCATAATAGAATACCTGGGCAGGTAAAGACTGGGCAGCTTAGACAGCTGACATTGATTTCTCATAGCTCTGGAGGCTAGAAGTCCGAGATCAGGGTGCCAGCATGGTAAGCCTCTTGGTGAGGGTTCTCCTCTTGGGTCACAGACGGACACCTTCTCCCTGCATCCTCACCTGATGAAGAGAGACACAGAGCTCTCTGGTCCCTTCCTCTTTGTATAAGGGCACGAATCTCATCATGTGGGTTTACCCTCATGACATCATCTAATCCTAAGCACCTCCCAAAGGCCCTACCTCCTAACACATCACACTGAGGGTTAGGGTTTCAACATGCGGATTTGGGGAGGACACAAACTTTCTGTCCATATTAGTGGTAGTTGCATGGCACCACATCTAATTTAAATCCCAGAAGTAGCCAGGAAGATAGAGATTGCTTTGCTTATGTAGAGATGAGGAAACTGAGGCACACAAGGGATTAAGTGACATCTTGCAGTAGCTGCCTGACTGCCTTCCCTCGAACAGAGGAAAGGGGTCTAGCTACAGTTAAAAGTCCTGGGATCACACCTGGTTCTGCCCTTCCCTCTGCATTCTGGTGTCCTCATCTGTAGGAGAGGCGCTTGGGTTGAGCCAGTGGCTTTCAAACTTCTCAGCTTCAGAAATCTTTGTGCAAAAGAAATCCCACTCAGAAACTCAAGACATAAAATGGATAAAGGCAGCACGGTGCGGGTGAAGCAGCCAGGGAACCCTGCGTCCTGAACACTCGGCCCTCCCTTCCTGCTGGCAGCGGCTGGCGAGGGGGATCTGAAGCACAGGTTGCTCTCTGTGCTAACAGTATCTGATCCCAGACTCATTAAATGGTATCAGAAGAAGTTTGGGAAGAAGTGTGGTTTGTATTTTCAAAGGAGAAGGAGGCAAGGTTGACAAAGGGCACATGAGCTGTCATTATTCTGGAATGCTGGCAGAGCAGTCATCTTTGCCCAAAAAGGGTTTGAAAAGGGAACATTGCACACTCACTTTTTTTATGTGCTGTCCACATTTAGCTTCTTGCTGGGGCATTCATTGCCAGTGAGAAACCTGCGGTCTACAAGTGGACCACATAGTTTAGTTCCTCTTAATGAAAAAGGTTTTTCACGTTTACCTGGAATTTTTATGTTTTTTCGTTTCATGAGTTTGCTGTCATCTGGAAATTACTAAAGACCAATCTCAGAAATCGGTTTTTAAAAAGAAGCTTTGGG
The DNA here is from genome assembly GCA_963573385.1 of Cacajao melanocephalus. NCBI lineage: Eukaryota > Metazoa > Chordata > Mammalia > Primates > Pitheciidae > Cacajao > Cacajao melanocephalus. The sequence goes on along the minus strand of CAUYLG010025205.1, from coordinate 25,735 downwards.
ACAGAATAAAATCCCAGTATAATAAACTATTCCTAAAGAGGTCACATCAATAGTTCTCAACTGGGGGTGATTTTGACTTTCAAGAGGCACTTAGAAAGTTCTGGAGATGTTTTTCTTTTTGTTTTTGTTTGTGTGGTTTTTTGGAGGTTTTTGTTTTTTGGTCTGTGTGTGTGTGTGTCTGTGTGTATTTGTTTGTTTGTTTTTGAGACAGCGTCTCACTCTGTTACCCAGGCTGGAGTGCAGTGGTATAATCTTGGCTCACTGCAACCTCCACCTCCTGGGTTCAAGCGATTCTCCTGCCTCAGCCTCCCGAATAGCTGGAATTATAGGTGCACACCACCACACCAGGCTAATTTTTTATTTTCAGTAAAGATGAGGTTTCACCTAACCCAGCTGGTCAGGCTGGTCTCAAACTCCTGACTTCGTGATCTGCCTACCTCTGCCTCCCAAAGTGTTGGAATTACAGGCGTGAGCCACCACACCTGGCTGTTTGTTTGTTTGTTTATTTTGAGATGGTGTCGCGTTCTGCTGCCCAGGCTAGAGTGCAGTGGTGCAATTTCGGCTCACTGCAACCTCCACCTCCTGAGTTCAAGCAATTCTCCTGCCTCAGTCTCCCAAGTAGTTGGGATTACAGGCGCCTGCCACCATGCCCAGCTAATTTTTGTATTTTTAGTAGAAACGGGATTTCTCCACGTTGGCCAAGCTGGTCTCAACCTCCTGACCTCAAGTTATCCACCCACCTCGGCCTCCCAAAGTGCTAGGATTACAGGCATGAGCCACTGCGCCTAGCCCAAGATCTCTTTTTGTCACAGTGTCACAACTGGAGTGGGTGATGCTGCTGGCATTGTGTAGGTTAGACCAGGGATGCTGCCGAACGTTCCACAACCACAAGACAGACCCCACAACAGAGAATTAACCAGCCCAAATGGCAACAGTGCCAACATCAACAAACTCTGGTTTATGCTATAGGAATTCCTTAAATTTACCAAAATACACTAGAAACAGCACATTTAAAGCAGACATCCATTACTATTATTGTTCAGATTTTATTTACTGTGCTGCCAACATCTTAGCTAGTGATTCAAAACAAAACAAAACAAACAAGCCAAACAAATCCTCAGGTCTCCAGATGCCTCGAGGTCCCCAAAGAGGCAATAGTTGTCTACTCACTATTTGTTTGATTGTGATTAAATTCACCTAATGTAAAATTCACAATTTTAATCATTTTAAATTGTAAAAATCAGTAGCATTTAATACATTGACAATGCTATCCATCCATCACCACTATCTAGTTCCAAAGCACTTCATGACCCCAGAATGAAATCTGGGTCCCATTAGCAGTCACTCTGCATTCCCCACGCCCCAAGTCCCTGGCAGTCATCAATCTGTATGGATGTACTGATTCCTGATACTGCATATGAATGGGATCATATATGTGACTTTTTGTGGGTCCTTCTTCGTTTTGCATAATGTTATCAAGTTTCATCTATGTTGTGGCATGTTTCAGTACTTCATTCCTTTTGTATGACTGAATACTATTTATTTGTATGGATATACCATGTTTTATTTATCCATTCATCCATTGATGGACATTTGTTTTTGCCTTTTGTCTACTGTGAATAGCAGTGCTATGAACATTCATGTACAAGTTTTGTTTGAGTAGCAGTTTTCAGTTCTTTCAGGTATACCCCAGGAGCAGAATTGCTGGGTCATATGGAACTTCTACATTTAGCTAATTAAGGAATTGCCAAATTGTTTTTCATAGCAAATTCCCCATTTACATACCCACCAGCAATGTGTGAGGGTTCCAGTTTCTCTACATCCTCACCATTACTTGTCATTTTTAAAAATAATTTTCATCCTAGTGGGTGTGAAGTAGTATCTCTAGTGATGTTGCTTTGCATTTCCCTAATGACTAATAATGCTGAGTATCTTTTCATGTGCATGTTTGGCCATTGGGGTAACTTCTTTGGAGTTATATCTATTGATGTCCTTTGCCCATTTTTTAATTGGGTTATTTGTCTTTTTGTTGTTGAGTTCCAAGAATTATTTATATATTCTGGATGCCAGACCCTGATCAGATATCTGATTCGCAAATATTTTCGTTCGTGAGTTGCCCTTTCACATTCTTGATGGTATCCTTTGGTGCACAGCTGTCCTTAATTTTTATGACATCCAATTTATCTACATTTTCTTTTGTTGCCTGTGCTCTTGGTGTCATGTCTAAGAAATCGTTGTCTAATTCAAGGTTGTCCAAACCATGGCCAGTACATCTTTGAATGCTGCCCAACACAAATTCATAAACTTTCTTAAAACATCTTCTTTTGTTATTTTTTAGCTCATCTGCTCTTGTTAGTGTATTTTATATGTGTCCCAAGACAACCCCTCTTCTTCCAATATGTCCCAGGGAAGCCAAAAGATTGGACACCCCTGACAAAGTTGCAAAAATGTATCCCTTTGTTTTCTCCTAAGAGTTATAGTTTTATCTCTTATACTTAGGTCCTTGGTCCATTTTGAGTTAATCTTTACATTAACTTAAATAATTATGTGTTTGATTGTAGGGTGCTCATCCAAAAAATATGTACATTTGAGTTAATATAAAATGGTGAAAGGTAAGCTTCCAATTTCATTCTTTTGCACGTGGAGATCCAGTTGTTCAAGCATCATCTATTGAATAAACTATTCTTTCTCCCACTGAGTGATCTTGGCACCCTTGTCAAAATTCAGTTGACCATAGATACATGAGTTCATTTCTGGACTCTTAATTCTATTCCATCAAATGGAATTGTATTCTACATTTCCTATGTCTTTTGTCTTTATGACAGCACCACACTGTTTTGATTATGGTAGCTTTGTAGTTAGTTCTGGAATTACTACCCACTATTTTTTACATTTCAAAAAATTTCATAGAAACTTTCAAAAAGACTACCTCTTTTTAAAGAAAATGATGTAGAATAGTACAGGTATACAATGTCTTTGTATTCCTAAGTTCAAAAGCTCTGAAAATGGAAAGTTCTACATTAATAATGTGGGGCCAAAGTCTGACCTTATCAGAACTCATTTGGCAGTGAACCCAAGCTGAACTCAGGTGAGTCCATTTATAGATTTTATATTTTACACGTTGTATTGCAGAAATATTTATGTGTTTGATTGTAGGATGCTGATCCAAATCCCACTGGTAGTAGCATACAACATACAACATATGATCCATATGACCTTTATAAAAACTGAAAAATCCTGATTTCCAAAACACTTCTAATACCAAAGATTTTGAAAACGGGATGGTGGACCTGTATCACAACATTGGTTATCTCATGATGCTCAAAACTCTCATGATTTTAAAATCTTTGATGAGAACAACACAAAGGGAAACAAATAATCCCAACTTGCTTTATGCACCTAAGATTTAGGCACAACACATGTTCGCCAACATATTAGGCACTCTACCACTCTGTCTCTGCAGCCATTGTGTTCCGTTTGTGAATTCCTTCAGATATTTACACAATGTGAAATGCTACACTTGAATCAGTTCCTTTGTTTTAAACACTGCCCTTGTGGATCATCCTTTAAAATAAAAATGCCCAGCTTATCCATGAGGCAGGTGCACTGTGAGTCTGGTATATTCAATTCTATATTCTTAGCCCATTATTCAAGTGTAGTTTCATTTAATTCCATAGTTCCTCTATATGATAATGAGGAGGTATTTTTATCCCCATTTTATCTGACAAAAAAAGCTAGTCTATGTGGTTTTAACTGCCCCATAGAGCCATGCTGATCATGTGGCAAACAAGGCGTTTGCCATGGCCATCAGTTCCAAGAGAAAATAGACAGTTCTAACTCTCTACCCCGACCCTGATTATCTCATGTGGTTTACTGGACAAAGGGAAGAAGCAGACAAATGAGAGGAACTGAAACTGGAAAGGGCCAGGAGAAGTAGAAGGATGAGCAGGAAGCTGGGGGACAAAGGGAGTAAATTATTAACAAGGCGAGTCTAATGTTCACTGAGTTCTCAGATGTTGTCACGTCCAGTTCTTATCCTGCACTTGCTGATTAATCAAGGCATATTCACAAAGCACTAACCATCTGCTGGGTGCTCAGTCCTGAACTAAGTCTTCCAGAGATCAGGAAGAAGAGAAACTACTTTCTTCAAGTCTAATTTGGGGAAAAGGATAACACACGTGAAACAATAATCATCACGACAAGATAATGTTTGTTATAAATGCTCTAGGAATCCAGAGGGGAGATATGCCAGGCAGGTCTTAATTGTGGAAATGTCCATAGAGGGAAGGAGCCTTCAACCGGGTCTTGAAAGGTAGGATTTGAAAAGCCAATAGAAGCTCCAAGACAGGAGTGAACACAGCACATTCATGAGCTTGTGAGATAATCTTCAAGTGAGTGTGTGTGTGTGTGTGTGTGTGTGTGTGCACAGAGAGAGAGAGAGAGTCATGGAAAAAACATTGACCAGAAGACTTGGTGAGACAATATTATTCTGGGAGTTTTTTTGAAAATCAGACAAATATTTTGGCCATAAAATAAGAGGAAGTGGGAGCCACTGGGGGTCTGAGGCAGGGAACCAACATTGCAGAGCAGTGTTAGAATAAGATCAGGTCTGCAGTGATGGCAAGGTGTGCTGAAGTGAGAGATTCAGGCTGGCTGTTTAGGTTTGAATGAAGACCTGCCCAGGGGTATGGCAGTAAGATACAGAAGGTCCGGGAGAGAACAAGGATATTTCAAGGCAGTTCAATGGGAATGAGAGACTGCGTCTGAGGAATCAGAGTGGAATTAATGAAAGAGACTTTTGAGCTTTGCATGAAGTAGGGCGTAGTTGTCTATAGACAGAGATGCTGGGAGAGGAGTATTGCCTTTAGTATTGACCATAAATTGCCTGAAATGATGGTGTTTAAGTGAAACTATCTGTAACTGTGCTGTTCAATATGGTAGCCTCTAGCCACATATAAGAAATTAAATTGAAATTGAAATTAGATAAAATTAAAAATTCAGTTTTGCAGTCAGGCTAACTGCATTTCAAGTGCTCCATAACTTCATAGGGCTAATGGCCACTGCACTGGACAGCACAGATATAGAACATTTCCATCTTCTCAGAATGTTCTATTGGACAGGGTTGACCTAGAGACCAGTAGAAATATTGGCATTTGGTGAGGGAGAGCTCTTGAGATGAGAGTCATGGGAATAGAAAATAGCAAAGCTAAGGAAATGGGGCACCGCCTCAGGAGAGCTGAACTTTAGAATATGTTGGCATGAAGAAGAGCAAGCAGAAATTGCACGTTTTGGAAAAGTGGGAGACTCAGCATAGCATAAAATCCTGGCAACAAAAAGAAGTGAGAATTTTAGTGAAGAGAAAGTGATGCCAATGTCAAATACAGCAGTGAAATCAAAGAGAAAGAAATTGAGAGAAAAAATAGTGTGTAGTAATCTGAGGTCATTTGTGACCTATCAAAGCTGATGCAGAGTCAGGAAGAGATGTCATTGCACAGGAATGTCACCAGCTTTCTCTTGTGCTGGGGTAGGAGTTGTGGATCTAGGAACACTTTGAGCAGGATGTTAGGGACGGGAGGCTTGTCATGGAGGATGTGGAAATGAAAGTGGAGATGGGGAACAGAGCCAGGAGCTGAGAGGACAAAGCAAGGGGATGAAAGATTGTACTGTCACCATCAAGGACTCCACCAAGGGTCAAATCTTGGTGGGGTTTTTTTTTTGCCCAAGAAAAGAAAGATGAGTAAAGAAGGGGGAATCTGTAGGCAGTGGTTGAGTGGATTCGAATGAAGAGGGTGTACGGAAAAGCCAGATGCCTTCACAGTTGGAAGGGAGTAAGAAAGGAGGTGCTAGAGTGGGGTAGCCTTTGGGGGCTCAGGCGGTAGGGGGTAAAGGGAGCTGTAATTTTCCAAGACTGGAACAGTCGCTTGAAACCAACGTGTCAGCCTGAACTGCCTGCTACTCCCCACTTCGCTTGCACTGGATTCTTTCTTGTGATTGCTTTCCATTTGGATTTCAGTTTGTGCTTTATGTGCTTTATTTCATTGAATCTATGTGAACATTTGTGGGCAATGGGCATTTTGATTCTCATTTCCAACCTGAGGAAACTGGCAGAGGGTGGTTAAGTAACTGGCCTAAGATATGCAGCAAGTAAGTGACAGAGTAGAAGCTGGAACCTGTTCTCTCTGGTGCCCTTCACATCCCCTGTATTCTTCACCCAGTGCACTCATGCAACCAGCCCATTCCTGCTATCGTGACTGGCTTGCTGCAACTCTGATCATGCCCACATAAGGCTGTGTTTGCTCTCTATAACCATAATTCTCCTCTCGTTACTGAGAGGTGGAAAAATGGTTGAGGGGAAATAACACAAATAACACCTCCTGGTGTCAACCCAGCCTCCATAGGGGACAAAAATGCTTAGCAACTCTCTCAAAGTATCCAAGACAAAACTTGACCTTTAAGCAGTTTCTCCAGTTAAATTTGTCTTTTGTAAATACGGTTTGAATAAATCAAGACTTCCTGTTTTAGCTATTTAATGGGAAGGTAATATTTCCAATCTGATTTAAAATTTTTCTTTTGACAAATTCCACAGGGCAAGAAAAAAAAAAAAGAATGCTAAAGTTCAGGATAAAAAAGAAACTTCCCAAGAATCGCATTGGTACAAACCATTACTGTGGTCATCGTAAATGCCTTTTACTTTTACTTTCCAAACCAAAGTCTAGGGTTTCCACGGTAACCGCTTTGACCCCAGCTGGTTTGCATCATGTTGTTTGTATAGAAGCCAGCGGAGCAGGGCTCCGCTGTGTCACAAAGTTCAGGTGTCAATATGGATCTCCTGGGACAAATTCCAGAGAGAAAAATATTGCATGCAACACCCTCTCCTACCCAACCACTACCTTCCCAAACCCTAGCACTCTGCTACTGTGCTGACCAAATGCCCAGGTCCCATGCTCTCAAAGTCAAACCTCCAGCTGCATCCAACTGTGACTTCTCTATATGTCTAACTGTGTCCATTGGAAGGGAATTAAAGCAGCAGGCTTTTAATTTACAAATGTGGCATCCATTTGAATGTTCTTGGGCAATAGTGTTTCATAAAGGTCAGAACGTAGATTCGACAACCCCAGCCAAGTGAAAACTTGAGAAATTGCAGATTGCCCTCCTGTGATTCACCCAGGATTCCAGATGGAAGTTAGTTCCCAAGGTCAGTGCAAAGCTCCGTACAAAGGTGTCTCCTACAGAGAACATGTGGTATGAGGCTGTGCCGAGGGTCAAGACTTCCATTCCTGTTCGCTCCTTGACCTTGGCAGAGTTAGCCTTCCTCTGAAGGCATCTCTCTAGCCATGGGGGGAATCATATGAATAGTTTGTGGCTTTCTTCCCCCACACCCTTCCCACCACCCCACCCCAAGTCCTGTTCCTATTTTCTAGGCTTCGTGAGGGCACTAAGGAAGAAATATGCCTCCTTCCGCCAAAAGACTTCCATTTCTTAAAATAAATCCCAGCTTTTCTCTTCTGGAAAGCCATCCCAGAGTGGACTACGATCTCAAAATATCTTTTATTTACTTTATTCAAGAAACATTGAGAGTCTACTGGGTGCTAGCCAGGAACAGACCCTGATTTCAAGGTGGAGACTAGTAAGTAATCAAGCTCAATAAAGGACCAAAATCATTGTACAGATACAGTCAGAGGAGGCTGGTTTTCTAATTTGAAGTTCAGGAAGTCAAAACATTCTTCATAAAGAAGTGAAGCACCACTTAACTAGCACCCTCATTGCCTTCAAATATTATTAGCATGCATAGTCCATCATTATGTCATATCCTTCTAATATAATTAGCATACATAGTCCATTGTTAAATACACAAATTTGCATGCAGGTCTGTATTGAGATCTATTGAAATGACAAAAATCTCAAGTGTAAAGACCTGGTCTTCGTTATACTCGGTTTAATGTCTGACCTTCCCAGAACAGAGCTGGTCATACAGTGAGGGTCAGGTGGCCTTAACTCTGGTTCCAGAGCTGAGGGGACACATGAGAAGACACACAGGTGGTTTACCTGAAGGGCTAGCCCTAGGCAGACACTGAGGAGGGAGGCCTTTCCTCTGTGTCCAGGTGAGGAAAGGATCGACATCTAAGCCCAAAGCTATAGAAGAGGGACTTGGACACGGTACTTTTCTCTTCTACCACTTCTTTCTTTGATAGTTATGGCATCTACATTTTTAGCATTTCAAATGTTCAGATAACCCTGGTTCTCCCTTGCTTTGTGCCCTTCGGAAGCTTCATTCTCTCCAGGCCTTAGTTCTTCATCAGCCAAATGATGGAAGTGGCTTAGGTGATCATCTTTTAAGCTCTAAATTGTATTCCATAGGCCTAACCTGAATTAGTCTTAATCAGCTTCAAATCCCCAAGGCCTACGCACAGTAGAAAGTCCTCAATAAATATTTGTTGAATTAAATTGAAGAGACCCAAAGTCCAGTCCTACACTGTTGGAGAGCACAGAGATCCCAGTCACTGTGCCCTATTTTATATGAGCAGTGCAGTGAAGGGTCTGGATTTCCTACCCATCACTAAGACTCAGACGATGGTATCAGTGACTTGGATCTGTAAGCTGCTCTAACTTGGCTTCTTCAGATATAGATTCATACAAAGCCTGGACCTGGGCCTTGGGTTGTTAAATATCTGAATGTAAAAGGGAAAAATACATCAATTGTCCAAAGTACTTAAATGTGGTCTTATAAACTAAAGAAACTAACCACGTAGCTTTTTGGTACCTGAATAAAAGAAAACATGGTGTGGAACATCTGTAGCATTAAACGCCCATCCTGGTTTGTACTCAACTACTTGGCTTAACTTTGCACAGCCCCGAGAAATACGAGTCTTGTGATTGGTATAGATAGCCAACTGGAGCAACTCAAGCCAGAAAAACATCTGAATTATCCTGGTTGTACACTGCACTGCATACAGCCACTGAAACACAATTTCAATTCTGTCTTCTACGTTAATTTGGTAGAAACTAAAGTAATATACCGAGATAGGAATCAAAGCCAGTAAATGTGGGAACATTCTGAGCATGCATGAGAGGTACTAAGCTTCTATTCAGTGAGCCTTCTCCAAACATGTCAGCTCACTCAGGTGGGTGTCAAAATAGCCCTTGCAAAATTGTCTCATAAAGCAAATCTTTTTTTCCTGTGCTATAATATATCCCCACTGTGGACACTGATCAGGCCTCTGCCTGTGTAGCCCAATGGCTACTGTAGACTTCTTTTGTTTTTTGAGCCAGAGTCTCCCTGTCGCCCAGGCTGGAGTGCAGTTGTGCCACCTCAGGTCACTGCAACCTCCACCTCCCTGGCTCAAGTGATTCTCGTGCCTCAACTTCCCAAGTAGCTAGGATTACAAGCATGTGCCACCACACCTGGCTAATTTTTGTGTTTTTAGTAGAGATGGGGTTTCACCATGTTGGCTAGGCTGGTCTCAAACTCCTGGCCTCAAACGATCTGCCCTCCTCAGCCTCCCAAAGTGCTGGGATTACAGGTATGAGCCATCGGGCCCAGTCCAGCTAGTGTAGACTTTAATAGGACTCTTAATTCTACTTTAATGTGACTACTTCTCTTCTTATCTGTGTTTCTTCATGTAGATTCTGCATCTCACCTAAGATATTTTTTATTCCACATAATCAATGTCAGGCAAAAATAAATTTAAAACTCTTTTTTAAAAAGCCTGAAGAGGTCCAAGCACAGGCCTGATAGAGGAAGGTGAATTCTGTATGCTTTTTTTTCTATTGACAAGGACAAATATCTCTCAGCACTTATATACTAACCATTGTCTATCTATCTTTGTTTAGTAATTACAGTTCTATTAGGCTTGGTGAGGCAGGGGCCCATTACCCAGTTAGGAAGCAATAAGGCTGGGATTCAAACCAGGATCCTTGGATGCTAGAACCAAGGGCTTTTCCCTGTAACATGCTGCCTTCCTGGTTGTTTGCCCTTCTCTCAGCTCTTTGGAACTGCCTTCACTGGCACACGGCCTCAGGGGACCTAAGCACTCCCCTTCACTTGCTACCCAGCCCAAACACCACCGCTGGCTCCTCCTGCAAAGCACAGAGAAAAGCATCTCCTTCTGAACAATGGGCAGAGATTTTGTTTAAAATTTCTCACATCTCTTTGTAATTTAGATTTGCAAACTTGTTCTATGAGAAGCTACTTATTTGCTCTTATATGTGTTATCTGCAGGTTTAAGAAAGAACTACTAGACTAACAATATCACTTTGGTTTTGGTTTATGTAGCCTAAATAACTAGCTATACTTCTTAAAGTGTTTAATGAGAGTTTTTAGTGAAATTTGCTGTTGTTTTGTGGAAATATTCGTGCTAGGTGATGGATTATTTGAAATTTTCTTCCTAATGCAGTGATGCTGTGAAAGAACATCATCATTGTTCAGTTTGGTGGGTTTTCTCTTAAAGGTGTAAAGAATAGTAGAAGGGACTTTTGCAGGATTAGCATTTACAATGCTTTGTCAGGGCCATGGGATTAGACTTACTGAGTCAGCAATCAGCAGCTTCATTCACTGTCATGGACACAGATTAATTAAAGAGTGGAACAAGGTCCAATGTTGATGTCTTTCTGAGGGTCACACTGAACTACCAGCTGCATTATGAGCATCTTTAGAAGTCGGCACCTTGGCAAAAGACGTAAGAACCAAAATGAAGAACTACAAGACTGTACCTTTTGACAGATGCTTCCCCAACCAGACTAGGAACTGCTGGCAGAACTCCTTGGACTTTCTGTGAAAAGACAATGACCACTGAAGGGGCTGATGTCTCTATGTGTGAATGATACTAGTGTGTGCACAAGTTCTTCTGCCCTGCTCCCGAGTCTTAGCCTAGGATGACAACTGGGCTAAAGACACATTTCCTGGAAAGATCTGAACTGGCTGCATCTCACCCCTCCTACATCCCCCATCCTTCTCCCAGGCAAAGGGGAACCTGGGGACATGGTGATCCCCACCCTAGAGCCCTGAATCATGACTTAACTATGAATAAAAATGCATGGAAAAGCAGGGGGAAAGAGTGGAAAGAACACAAAATAATGAATCAGAGATGGCATTCCAGGGTGCATCCCAGCTCTGTGAGTAACCCCTTTCACCATGTCACTGAATGTCTCTATGAGGAACTGCATTTCCTACCCGACATAGTTTGGGTATATCCCCACCCAAATCTCACCTTGAGTTGTAGTTTGCATAATCCCCATGTATCGTGGGAGGGACCAGTGAAAGGGAATTGAATCATGGGGGTGGTTTCCCCCATGCTATTCTTGTGATAGTAAGTTGTCACAAGATCTGATGGTTTTACAAGGGGCTTCTCCCTTCACTAGGCTCTCATTCTTCTCCTGCCACCCGGTGAAGGACACGTTTGCTTCCCCTTCCAGCGTAATTGTAAGTTTTTTGAGCCCTCCCCAGCTCTTCACAGCTGAGTCAATTAAGCCTCTTTCTTTTATAAATCACCCAGTCTTGGGTATGTCCCTATAGCAGTGTGAGAACAGACTAATACATTACCTGAGAAATTGGGTTTGTAAAAAGCTGCCTCAATTAACTCAGAATAGCGTTGTTGGACAGGGAAAAAATTTGCATACTACAAAAGTTACATGTTATAAAAATGTAAGATTGTCTTGTTATATAGATCACAAGGCACGAAGAATCACTAAAGTAGTAGCCAGTCCACCTGTGATGAATTATATAATAGTGCAGTCAGTTGACAAGGGCCGGGCCACCAAAGAAAATAAATGTTTAGGGACATGTATGGCAATGCGACAGAGTAACTTGATTTCTATGAAATGTAGTAGTAAAAATAGGGGCTTGTATTTGCTTGACATTGGCTTTCTAATTTCATTTTTTACTATTTATTTTCATACATTAAAAAAAAAAGTCATAGTGCACAATGGATTTGAGAAAAACTGGCTCTTTACACGGATGATTTGAGAAGCCCTGGTACGTGTGGCATCAAAAGTCCCAGGAAACCAGTGAAGAATTAAAACAGAAGTCTGCATGTTTTACCTATCCAGCAAAAAGTCTGCAGGGAGTGGAAAAAGCACAGCATTAAAACTGGATAGGTCACTTCTCTGCCAGATGTTCGTGTCCTGTAGACCCAGCCAGAGGACATGCTTTGATGCTCTGCCCTTGGAGATGCACTCAGTACTGTCAGAGGACTATAGGTCCAAAGTGAAGAGCTATCCGACCATAGGGGCTGATGGCTCTTCTGGGCTGGTGGGACCTAGGTGGAGCTTGCTGTGCTCTACAAGGCTAAATAACACTCATGAGAGTCTACGGTCAACTGAATAAAGAGAGAATGGTAATTTCCATGTCTGGAAACATCAGAAATGGCTGAATAATCAGCAGACAGTCTGATTTGTATTTTGGTCATCTTGTCTCTAAAAGAATGCAACTTAAAAACACATCCTAGGCCAGGCGTAGTGGCTCAACCCCTGTAATCCCAGCACTTTGGGAGGCTGAGGCAGGCAGATCATCTGAGGTCAGGAGTTGGAGAGCAGCCTGACCAACATGGCAAAACTTGTCTCTACTAAAAGTACAAATATTAGCTGGGTGTGGTGGTGAGTGCCTGTAATCTCAGCTACTCAGGAGGCTAACGCAGAAGAATCGCTTGAACCCAGGAGGTGGAGGTTGCAGTGAGCTGAGATTGCACCACTGTACTCCAGCCTGGGCTATAGAGTGAGACTTTGTCTCAGGGAAAAAAAAAAAATCCTAATATCAAATAGAGAAAGCTTCCCACTTCCACCCATCTCATTTCAGCTTTTCACCTATAATTATTCTTCCAGGTAAAATTTAGAATTATTTTGTCTAGTTCTAAATAGACTCTTGGTTGCAATGCTGTTAGTTTATAATTTAGAATGGATAAAACAGATATATTCACAATCTAAAGACTTCCCTCCCAGAATGCATCACTTCTTTCAAGTAAGTTCATTTTTGTAGCTTTCTCTATTGTTTATTGTATACATTGCTTATTAAATGTATCCCTTGGTATTTTATAGTTTGGTTGCTACTGTGAGTGGAATCTTGTCTTCCTTTACATTCTAATTCTAATTAATGCTGGCATATAAGAAAGCTATAGATTCGAATATATTTAATGTTTACCCAGCTACCTTCCTACTTTATTATATACCACAAATAATTTGGGTTATCCAGACATTAAAAAAATTATCAATATTTACTAACTCTGCTTCTCCTTCTCAATACATATATCTCACTTTTCCTTGGCTCACTGCATTAACTATTATTTCCAGAACAACGCTGAATAAATGAAGATATCCTATTGAAATAGAACAGGCTTTGCTTTCATCTCAACAGAATAAATTATTTTGAAGCCATATGCCAGCCTCCTCTTCCTCTCCATAGTTTCTCAAATGCTTGTAAATAGAAACAAAATCTCATTCAGTGGAGTATGAAAGACAATCTTGGTGAAAACAGGCAAGCCAGATGAAGTGTCTCTGCTTTGCCTTAGCAATATGGTGCTAGGAGAAGGTGGGATTTAGGGACTGATTGTATGTCTATTTCTCAGGTTCCTGCATTTTTTATATAGCATCTTAATTGCTCTCAAGAAGAGTGACTGAGTCGTTCCTGGGCTTCTTAGTTTGGGCTGGGTCAGTGCAGTTGCCTGAATTTTCCAGCACCCTATACAAAGTTCTGCCATGGAGATAGCTTGGTGTCTTTCTGAGGTGTTTACTTTGAATTTTATTCTTGGTTCCAATTTGAACCCATATTCAAGGCACCCATCCCTGACAAGCAAAAGGAGACAAAATTTATCCCTTGGTTCTATTTCCAACCCATTCAAAAATAGAAGGCAGTCAGAGTTCTCAGGAGCTGAGATGATGGGGGGCTGGGTGCCTGGCTTCCATGTGGCAAGGTCAAGGGAAATCATCTGGCCGGTGTCACCACTGAAACTGCCCAGGCTGGAAGTCTCGTCTGTTTCCCACTGGAAATAAATTTTACGCTCTGAGAATCAGAGGTCCTCTTTTCTTCTGCCTACTCTCACCCTTTATCTGTTTCCACACACATGTATATCTGTAACTTTACCAATATACATACACGTGATCGTGCACCTGTGCAATGGACGCTGCAGTGTGCCCTCTGGGTCTGTTCCCTATGGTGCTCGGATGGCCAATGTCTGATAGCTCCCAGCTGGGTCTCAGTCCTGGTGGCTACCCTCTGCAGATGAGAGCCTCCTTCTTCCTGGGGGAAGCCCACATCCAATGACTGGACAGCTGTCCAGAGCAATGCCAGCTTCCCTGGGACAGGCTGAGGCTTTTGTCCTGACTGCACAGCAGCCCAGCTTCTCCCTCCACCCCATCCTGTTTGCCTCCCTCCCCTACAGACGTGACATGAAAGGCACATCCTCCTGCAGGCAAACCTCCATCTCCGAGTCTACCTCCCAGAGCCTGTTTCTCACTCTACTTCCCTGCCCTAGACAATCTGCTTGAATTGTTAAAGTGTCACCATTTTTCTCTTTTTTTTTTTCTATTTGGGGGGAGTGACCCACTCCTATTCATGTCTTGTGCCATACACCAACTTCAGCTTCCTTCATTTCTCCCAAGAAAACCCATGTCCATGTCCCCGACCTGATTTGTATCTGCCAGTGTCTTAAGTTTTCTCTGAACACTGTCTGTAGTCTACTGATTCCTCCTTTCCTCTATCAAAGGATACTTGTCTAATTTCCAAACTTTTGCCTCCACAAAGAGTGCATATTGTTTACAGGGGTCCCTTTGTACCTAGATGCTTTTACTTCTATGGGAGAGACTCCTAAGAGGAGGATTTCTAATTTAAAGGGCATGTGTGCTTGCAGTTTTAATGATGTTGCCAGCTCACTTTCTCAGGGGTCGGGGACATGGTTTTGCCAGCAAGGCAGGAGAGCAGCTTACTGCCTGCTCTCACCATGAGCATCCCACTGGGAGATCCCACCTGAAGATCAAGGGCTAATCCACTCCAAAGACTCTGTTCACAACTTTAACATTTCTCATTGCAAACCCAATCTCATCCCTTCTCTCTTGTGAAAGTGAGGGAGATTGGGAGGGGGAAGAGAAGGCTGGTGGGCCTCAGGAGTATCCTTGGGTTCTCAGGCGATTCCTTTCTCTAAATGGATGATAAACCTGGGGCAAGACCAGCAGGCCTCTTTCCCTACTCCAGCCTACAAACCACAACACCAGGCCCAGGTGTCTGTCTCTTAGGGAGAAGTGGGAACCAGCCTGGAGCATGGGACTCCGCAGGGCAGGGAGCCCACAGTGCAGGGGCTGTGGCTGCTGACAGCCCCAGAGACCACAACAACGAGCACTAGATGGCACAGAAGGTGCCAGGATGGGAAGGAAGCTGCATGCAGCATGTTCCCCCCAGGGCCCAAAACAGTCCTTTGTTCCCTGCAAGTGAAACTATGTTCTTCTTGTCCTGGAAAGAAAGCAAGAAGACAATGGGCATGTGGCTGATCTACCCAGGCTGGAAAGAAAAAAGATTCAAGTGGCTATTCTTAAATTTAGGAAAATCTATTTAGGATATTTGGGCACAGATGCACCTCCTCCAGTGTCTAGGACATTGGGTGTAACCTGGCACTTCCGTGACCTCTACACCCTTTCCAAACTGGCCATGATCAGTGGTGAAGTGTGGGGAGGGGGCTGGCACTGGGCAGTCACAGCAGAGCTCAGAATCAACCTGCCCACTGGAGCACTAGGAAAGGCATTGCAGGCTCTCTCTCCCCCCACCCCTCACTGTCTCTCTTTCTCTCTCCCGCCTTTCTCCTCTCTTTCTTTCTCTCTCTCCCCCTCCCGCTCCCCCCTCTTCCTCCCCCTCTTCTCTCTCTCTCTCTCTCTGCCTCGTCATCATCATTGGCATCTCCTCTCCCCTTACTCCTGTGTGAAATTAGGCTGACCCTATATGCTGTTTTTGTGACACAGAATCATTATCCATAATAAGCATTTCATAACTCAATCCATTTCTGCCAATTGTTTTAAATCTCTCCTATTAGCTATGTTAAGCATGCTATTATCTTAATCTTCTTAACATCCATGTGAGAGTTTGACAAGTCAGCAGGGGCTCTTGCCTTTGCTGCCAAGGATATGTGATTAGGTTACAGCTCCAGAGACTGTGGCGGCAAAGCCCCATCCAGACCCATCTCTCAAGTCTACTTCTTTAACTATAAAAGACCTCAGTCTCCCGAAGTCCAGGAAGAAACAGTGCATCCATGAGAACGAAGACACTTCTACAGACCAATATCTTGGGCTTTCATTCAGTCATTTAACTTTGTGTATATAAGATAAAGAGAAAAAGGGTGAGAGAAAGACTCCCTCCCATCCTCAATGACCCTAACCTCATCTGGGAGGCTAATCCAACAACCTAGCTGGGTTCTGGCAGGCTGTAGAAGCAATTTTAATATTCCAAGGGAGTTAACACAGGCCCACAGGGAGTAGTTGACACTCTGGTAGAACTTGAATCGTGCTTTCCCCTAGGATCATCTCAGGGTAAGCAAATAATTTGAGTTTTGGCAGCTGCGACGACTGTGGGCAGAACAGCTTATTTCTTGGTTAATTCCTTAAATAAATCCTCATCTCTGCAAACTCTTATTACAGCCACAACTGATGAGAAGTTTCAACTATGCTGTCTTTCCAGCCAAACTGTCTTTGGTTTAACCCTCTGTTAACTCTTCCCCTTTCTATGTTAGGAGACTATTGTCTGGGTTCAGAGTATCATCTTTTCATGGCTGTTGATTTCCCTGTGATCCAGTCAAGTGTTATCCTAGCATGAACAAGGGAGTCTTGATGATTACGTTTGAGATTCTGGAGATGCCAGAAGAAAACAAGGTTCCAAGCCAGCTTTTAGAATGCAAGATCTTAGGGAGCATCATAATGTCACAGCCAAGTCTCTCCCCTTTCTCAAGGGCATCAAGAGCTGCCTTCAAGCTTTAAGGGCAGGTGCAGAAGAAATAAACAATGAAGCATCTCTTCTAATACTCGTCTTTGTCTACCCAACCTTCAGCTTTCTCTTCAGGGGACCTATCCAGAAGCAATCCCAGAAGCAGAGTCAGCTCTGGGCGGGAGGTGATAAATGGACACTTTTTGGCTAGACTGGATCATTGACAGTTCTGACACAGATCTCAGAATGGAATCCATTAGAGGCTCAGGGAATGCTCACTCTCATAGACACTGGGTGCTATCTTCAATCATCAGACAGTCCTTCTCCCTCAAACACCCCAATTCCCCACCCATCTCCACCCCCCAGACATACACCCTTGACATTCAGGAGTGTGAAGCCACTATTTCCCGAATGCTTTGACCTCTACTTAGCTTGTTTGTACCTTAGCTAAGGATTTTCATGTTCTTCTGCAGAAAACATACTAGGGGCCTGTGGGGCTGTCTATAAGTGATGTGTTATGGAATTGCTGCTTCTTTTCCAGGTTTTTATTTTCTACTAGGCTGTTCTGAATTCCATTGCAGTCTTTTTGCCTACCTTTGTAATAAACTCCAAATACAGGGAGTGCTTCTTGTTTCCAGATGTGAAATCCAGGATTATGTAACTTGTAGTTGTATTTCTTTAAGAGGTTATTAAGCATTTTATCATATTACTGTTTTTCCTTTTTTCATTCATTCAATCATCCTTTTTCTTCCTAACCATATTTTTTCCCTATGGGTAAAATTCATACTATAATTTTAAGTGCCAAGGAAAATTCTATTAGAATGACATATTTATTAAAAATGTGAGATGAATTGGGATCTTTGAAGTATCTTTGCTTTAAGGAGCGCACATAGCTTATTGCTTCCCCACTTTTGAGGAAGTTCCCCAGGCACCATCTTGTTTTCTGGTTGTGCCTTTCCCAGGGCAGTTCTGCCTTGCCCCTTCCACCTTGTGAGAACACGGATAGAAGGAGCCTTCTATGAACCGGAAAGCGGACCTCACCAGACACCACATCTTCTGGCACCTGGTTACTGGACTTCCTGACATCCAGAACTATAGGAAATATATTTCTGTTTTTTATATGCAAGCTAATTTAGGGCATCTTGTTATAGCAGCCCAGACAGACTAAGACACTCGGAGAAATTAAGTAGGTATCACATGTCACTAAGCTGGCAAGTAGCAAAGCTGGAATTTAAATGCACATCTGTCTTTAAGATTTCCATTCAATCTCAACATTTCTCTTAAACAAGTTTTGGCTGCAATGAGACATTACAATGATAGCTATGGTATCATCCTGTGGCATTTTTTAGAAAAACCCAATTATTTCACAAATATGAATCATCATTGTATTAAGTCATAATAATAAAAAGGTTAACCTTTATTTAGTGCTTACCATGTGCCAGATGCTATTTTAAGCACATTGCATGAATCATCTAATTTCATCCTCACACAGTACCATGAGGGGGATTCAGTTCTTGCACCCCATCTTACAGATGAGGAAACTGAGGGTTAGTGAGATGAAGAATGGGCACGATCATGCATGGCTGTGTCATCAGTACATATAAACTGGTCTCCCTCAGACTGTGTAACCCTAAGTTTTTTCATTTTTCCTAAAATCGTGAAATGAACAATGAGACGGTAATTGACTAAAGTCTGATGAGATGATCTCTTGAATCTATTTCCAGTTGGTAACTGGGTGTTTCTGGTTGGCAGACAGCTTTCCTACAGGTCATATTCAGGGATCAGACTGGGAGAGCTTCGCCCTATGCAAGGCATGATGTAATGTGCTAGGAGCTAGCAAAAGACCCAAGATCTTGCTGTCTGTCTGGGGAGGCTGGCAGGAATATACCAAGAAGGCAAAGCAACGTGGCACATGCTGGTGCCAAGAGCATAGGAATGAGGACCACCACAGGGGTCAGACTGGGAGGTCAGCACAGACAAAGATGAGCACAGGTCTGTAAAACTGTTAAGGCCTCACGGAAATGTTTTCATTTCTTTAAAATCAAGACAGCAAAATAGACCTTTGGTCAAAGAGAATGTGTGTTCATATACAATATAGTCATCTTTTTACCAAAAGAGTCATACAATATAATTTTTAACACTTTGCATGGAAGAAGGAGCCCACGAAGGCAAGAGTCATTGGAGCCGTAAGAGTCATCATGTGACCCTGCTATTGCCCCCTGGATGCAGGTCACTCCAAGGCCTTTGGGGGTGGCAGAGCCACAAATGGAAGGAGCCTGGATCCCTGAATTTGGTCTGCAGGAGAACTGCTTGGCAATCAGAAACACCCAAATACCCACTGGAAATAGATACAAGAGATCATCTCATGAGACTTCAGTTAATTACTGTAGCATTCTTCCTTTCATTGTCTTAGGGGAAAAAATGAAGAAACTTAAAGTTCCATGGCCCGAGGAAGGCCACAGAAGGAAACTCAGCTTGAGCTGAGCTTTGAGGTACAGGAAGTACTAGCTCAGCTGGAATGCACCCTCTGTTCATGATCTCCATGAGGAGAATGAATTCAGTGTATAAGTGACCTGGCCATCTCCTCAAGAAGAAGAGTTAAGCACTCTCTGGACAGAATGTGGTTTTGGCATGGCCAGTGCTCAGCTCAGTACCTGGAACGTTATAGGAATTCAAGGAATGGGGTTCATGCTTTCATGCAAACACCAGTGTGCAGAACTTGGAAGTGGATATTCTGTTTTAAGGAATTATAAAATAGGCAATCAACCTTCAGTATCAAACCAGAACACCTGAAAGATACAAGAGAGACTGTTCTCTTAAGGACTGCTGAATCAGGGGGGAGAGTATAAATTAGCACACATGTACAATACATATATCATTACAAGCTAAATTCTGATTTTTCTTCAAGAATGACAGTTGCTCTCTGAACTGACATAGTTAAAAAAGACTTTTTGGAGGATGTGAAACTTGATCCGGGATTTAGGAATAAGTGGGATCTAAGTATCAAAATTAGGAAATTTTGACAAGAATAGCTGACAACTAGAAGATGGGGTAATATAGCTTTTAGGGGAGAGGCCCCAGGATGACCAGTGAAAAGTGCTGATGGTCATTTTATAGGAAATGAAGTAGGGCAGAATTAGAAAAAGGAACTCCATCTTCCACCCTGCCCACCCTCCCCATGTTTTGTCAAACAACCAAACTATCCCACTTGAGTGTTTCTGGGAAGAATGGTTAAAGGCAGAAAGAAAAGAAAAGAAGCTACAGTCAGAAAGAAGAAAACAAGCTAGGGAGTGAAGACGTCTCTATTAACCCCAAGCCCTAAAGAAGGAGCTGTCTCCCCTGTCCCAACACAGATGTAGGGATCAAGGCCCTAGAAGGCCTGGCAAGCTCAGGGTGGGACATGTGGGGGTTGTGGGGGTGCTGTCTCTCTGCAACATGCAGGCATTATTTTATGTCATGCTTGAATTCTGAACAGTCAAACGCTGTCAGAAGGAAGGTGACATGTTCCTCCACTGGTAACTCAGTACCACGCTGCAGACCTGCCAGGTAGTTCAAGAAGAACTATGATGCCATCAAAATCCAATGGTCAATCAGAGAAGGAAGCCACCCTCTCTTCCTGCAGATGATTAAGAGGCAGACATACTCATGCATCGGAGAGCCTTCCTGTCTTTTCTTCCAGGAATAAAGATGGGCTCATTTAACATGATTTCTACCTGTTCTCCCGCCATTAGTGTTTAAGTGACTGTCTCTGGGTATTAGTCACTCCGAGGAAATGAAATGATGCTGTGGTAATTGGCCGTGTGCGTGTGTGTGTGTGTGTGTGTGTGTGTGGTTTTTTCTTTTTACTTCACTTCCCTAAGGATTTCACTTGGCTCAGAAAGCATTTTTTAACCTAGACCCTGTCTGCACTCTTTATTTAGCTAATTAGAGGGCTTAAGGGAGCACACTGGCATTGAGCAAAAAAGGGAGGAAGTGGGAGGGGCAGCATGTTACACTGGGAAGAGCACTTAATTGAACTGGAATACCTGGGTTCTAGCCCAAACTCACCAATTTTCTCTTCTATTAAGCCCTTACATTTTGGACAGCCGTATTACAGGCATTATCTTGTTTGATCCTCACAATAACCCTACGATGCTGGTATCATGACCTCCTTTTCAGAGATGAGAAAAACAAAGCTTGGAGAAGGCCGCCTTGACCGTGGCTTTCCGACAGGCATGCAACAGGGCTGAGACGGAGACTCTAGTTGGCCTTAATTCCTAGGCTTTTTCATCCTTTATTAGTTTTTACTTACTAAAAAGACCCCTGTTACCCAGGATAAGTCACTTCACCTCTCCGTCCTTGCTTGCTTTAACTGTTCGTCATTCTGTAAAACTGGGGCTCTTCTGAAGCTCTAAGTGCCTTTCTTCCTTTCTGTTATCTTTCTACTATTTTCTCTTTACTCACCCCTACCTCTTTTGTTCTGCTTTTCTCTCTCTCCTACTACATCCAAACAAAGGCCAGTACAGCAGGTGTGGGGGCTGAGCAAGGAGAGGCAGGGGAAGGAGAGAGAAGTAGCTCTATTCATTAGGCACTCCATTTTCCAGCCCTGGGCAATATCTTCTTCTAAATGAGCTCAGAGTAACATAGTATGGAACAAAGACCCAAAGAAAGGCTTGGAGTATGAAGATTTCATTTCTAATTCTGCCACCATCTTATTATATTGTGGGGCTTTGACCGACCCATAGTCTTATGGCACCTCTGGTTCCTCACTTCAACAACTATAATTATAACACACATCAGAGAGTGATTGTGCCCTTGGAGTTGCAAAAATATGCAGGTGTCAAGTATAAATGAAGAAAGGATGGTTCTGGTAGGAGTCCTAGGTCATCTTATCCTGATCCTCTGTCTTACAGAGCTGGGCTTCCTGGTGCCACTTAGATAGGTGGTGACACAAACATGTTGATAGCCTGAGCAGCCTGATCCCCAGCCCGGTGATCCCTGAGCCAGTGTGTTCACCCAACTTCCAAGATGGAGGGAAGGTTTTGTTCTTCATAGAACTCACAGATTTCATGGGCCAACAATAATTACCTGTCAATGGACCACCTCCACTTTCTCTGGCTGTTTTAGAAGGTATCAGAGATGGGGCTCACCAGGGACAAAGATATTATGCTGGCGTGCATTCCCATTCGTGACCTATCTCGATGGTAAATTCTGTGAGGCTGTGCTCTATGAGGAAGGAGATGAAAGTAACCACCCATGCCCAGCCCTCAACACGTGACAGAGTGTAGAAGGCAGACACTATACCTTGTGGCCATATGAGCATGTGTCATAGAGAGGAGCACACTTCAGAGAAAGGTTAGCCACGCATTCTGCTTCATGCTACTGCCCTCCCCCATTTTTTGCTCATTTCTTGCTGGTGTTTGTTCTTCTGTTAATACCCATAACAAAAAATTAGATTTTACACTTGGAAAGGAGAGAAAAACGTTCTTGGCCTGTGATGTATTTTGGATCTGTGTCCCCACCCAAATCTCATATCAAATTATAACCCCTAATGCTGGAAGCGGAACCTGGTGGGAGGTGACTGAATCATAGAGATGGTGTCTCACAGTTTAACACCATCTCCCCTTGGTGCTGTCATCATGACAGTGAGTTCTCATGAGATCTGGTGATTAAAAGTGTGTGGCACCTCCTCCCACCTCTTCCTTGCTTCTGCTCCAGTCACATGCCTGCTTCCCCTTCACCTTCTACCATGATTCTACGTTTCCTGAGATCTCCCCAGAAGCAGAAGCCACCATGCTTCCTGCATAGCCTGCAGAACCACGAGGCAATTCAACTTCTGTAATTTAATTTACAAATTACCCAGTCTCAGGCATTCCTTTATAGCAGTGTGTGAACGGCCTAATACAGCCTGTATCTAAACCATCCTTGAGTTATTGTCTATAAATAGCACCTTAGTATGTACACTACAATGTTTTCAATGCAGTTTTCTTTTCCATTTTTTTTTTCATTCTGCATTAGCCCTGTAGGATCATTGTAATCTTCATTTCATAACAATGTAAATCTGCGCAGTCTGATACAGTAGCCACATGTGGCTATCTGAATTTAAATGATTTAAAATTGAGTAGGTAAAAAGCTTCACTTCCTCAATGATCCTGGCCACATTTCAAGTTCTGAGTAGCTGCATGCTAAGAACTTGTTTGTATAATCACTTTTAACCCTCAGACAATTTAGCAAAACATTCTGTGAAGTAGGCATAGCTTTATAGACAAAGAATCTCAGTCTTGGAGAGATTTACTCTCTTACCAAGACAAATACAACTAAAAAATGGTGGATATCGGTTGGTCTGGCTCCACAATTTTCTCTCTCAACCATGATACATACTTTGGAAAAACTTACACAATTTCTTAAAAATCTGATCATGCCATTACCACACAACACAGTAATTGTTCTCCTGGTCACATATTCTAGAGAGATCAAAATTTATGGTCACACAAAAACTTGTACAAGAATTTTTACAGCAGTTTTATGGGTAATAGCCCCAAACTGAAATCAATCCAGATATAGGTCAGTGAATGAAGGGTTAAGCAAATGGTAATACAGCTCAACTTAGCAATAAAAAGGAGTGAGCTATTGATACATGCAACATTCTCTAGGTGAAGCACCAGAAAATTATGCTAAATGGAAAAAGCTGATCCCAAAATGATTGCATACTGTATGATTCTATTCACATAACATTCTTGAAATGATAAAATTATAGAAATGGAGAACAGATTAGTGGTTGCCAAGACTGAAGATCGGGGTGGGGCAGGAGGGAAGTGGCTATAAAAGCGCTATTTGAGAGCTCCTTGCCAGGATGAAACTATTCTGTATCTCCACTGTGATGTCAATATCTTGGTTGTGATGCTGTACTGTAATTTTGCAAGATGTTGCCACTAGATAAAACCTGGTAACGTGGTTTGAATGTGTATCCCCTCCAAATCTCATGTTGAAATGTGATTCCCAGTGTTGGAGGTGGGGCCTGGTGGGCGGTGACTGGATCAGGGGGTTGCCTTCCTCGTGAATGGTTTAGCACCATCTCCGTGGTGAAAAGTGAGTTCTCAGTTCACTCGACATCTGTTTGTTTAAAGTCTGAGGCCTCTCCACTCCCTTGCTCTCTCTTGCTCCCACTCTCACCATGTGATATTGCCTGCTCTCCCTTAGCCTTCCACCATGACTATGCTTCCTGAGGCCCTCACCAGAAGCAGATGCTAGCACCATGTTTGTACAGCCTGCAGCAACACGAGCCAATTAAACCTCTTTCTTTGTAACTCATCCAGCCTCGGGTATTTCTTCATAGCAACACAAAAAAATGGCCTAATGTGGCCGGGCGTGGTGGCTCACGCCTGTAATCTCAATGCTTTGGGAGGCCAAGGTGGGTGGATTACTTGAGATCCCAAGTTTAAGTCCACCCTGGCTAAATGGTGAAACCCCATCTCTACTAAAAATATAAAAATTAGCCAGGCGTGGTGTCACCCGCCTGTTATCCCAGCTGCACAGGAGGCTGAGGCAGGAGAATCGCTTGAATCCTAAAGCTGGAGGTTGCAGTGAGCTGAGATCGCACCACTGCACTCCAGCCTGGGCAACAGAGCAAGACTCTGTCTCAACAACCACAAAAAATGGCCTAATGCATCTAGTAAAGGTTACACTAAAGCTGCCTGTATCATTTCTTAAAACCATATATGAATCTACAATTAACTCAAAATAAATTCTATTTTTTTAAAAAACTTAACTAGCTATATACGCTCATCACTTATAGAAGCTGCATCTTCTCAGAATCTCAGTGTCATCAAGCTGATTCTTTTTAACAGTGCTTGCATATTGTCATAGACATGTGAGCATATGGTACATGTGCCCACAAATGCATGGATTTTGTATGCTGGTTGCAAAGAATCAGAAAATGCTCGGTCCATGCCATGGGGAAGGTGGTGAAAAGTCTACGCTGAGAAGAGAATGGCTGTACTATCCAGCTGGACGGAGACAGAGTAAACCTATGGTGATCAACGCTGTTTAGTCAAGAAGGCATCCCTGAGGCCAAGATTTAGATTTAAACTTTTTTCCCAGTATTATTGAGGTAATAATTGACAAAAAAAAACTGTATACATTTAAGGCATACATTATATTTTGATACACATATATATTGTGAAATATTCACCACAATCAAGCTAGTTAACACATGCATCACCTCACATAGTTATCTTTTTGGGGGGCTGTGAAGGGATGAGAAGAAAAAATATCTACTCAGCAAAATTTAAATATACAATGTATGTATTATCAACTATAGCTACCATGCTGTACGTCAGGTTTGCAGAAATTATTCCTCACGCATAACTGAAATTCTGTACCCCTTGACTAACACTCGGTATTTCCTCCACGCCCTACCATGGCAATCACCATTCTACTCTGCATTTATGAGTTTGACTTTTTTGGATTCAACAGATAAGTGACATCACACGGTATTTGTCTTTCTGTGTCTGGCTTACTTCACTTAGCATAATGTCCTCCACGTTCATTCGCGTTGTCCCAAATGGCAGGATTTTCTTTCTTAAGGTTAAATAATATTCAATTGTACTTGTATACCACGTTTCCTTTATCTATTCATCTGCTGATAGACACCTACATCATTTCCGTATCTTGGCTACTGTGAATAATGCTGCAATGAACACAAGGTGCAGGTATCTCTTTGACATACTGACTTCAAATTCTTTGGATATATATCAAGTAGTGGGGTTTGTGGATCATATGCTAATGTTATTTTTAGTTATGGTTTTTTTTTTGTTTGTGGCGGGTGCTTTTCTATCAGGGTAATGTTATCCACACAAAATGAAA
>CAUYLG010025204.1:0-49937 GCA_963573385.1 Cacajao melanocephalus | reverse complement strand
AGAGATAGCATGGGGAGAAATGCCAGATATAGGTGATGGGGAGGAAGGCAGCAAATCACACTGCCATGTGTGTACCTATGCAACAATCTTGCATGTTCTTCACATGTACCCCAAAACCTAAAATGCAATAATAAATAAAATTTAAAAAAAATTAAACTTTAAAAAAAACAGAAAAAAATAAAAGCTTTGGCATCTATTTTGGAATTTGTCTCCCTTCACAATTACAGTATCATGGGAGATTCTGAATTCAAATTTTCACTCTTAGATATACACAATGTTGGCAATAAACACGATTGACTTGGCAACATTATAGAGAAATTGTATTTTAATGCAAAATTTTTTAGAGTATGAATTTACCCATCAATATACTGGGTAGCTTAGAACCAACTTTTAAAATTGAGGATGTTTCTTCTCTTGGCCCAGCAATTCTAGCTCAAGTATGTAAATTTGAGAAACACTTCCAACTATATACAATATATTCTGGATTTAATTCCATCATTTAGTAACAAAAAAGTTACAATCTAAATGTTCATCAAAAATAACTATGTAGGTTGGGTGTGGTGGCTCACGCTTGTAATCCTAGCACTTTGGGAGGCCAAGGTGGGCAGATCACTTGAGGTAAGGAGTTCGAGACCAACCTAGCCGACATGGTGAAGCCTTGTCTCTACTAAAAGTACAAAAATTAGTCAGGCATAGTGGTAGGCACCTGTTATCACAGCCACGGTTAAATATGTAGATTAAATATGGTAAAATATACAATCTTAAAAAAGCATACATAAAAGAATGTTGTCTCTACATGTTTTAATCTGAATATCCTAAAAAACAAAAAAAAGTTGTTAAACAAAATGTACCCTCCTGAGCAGTATTAGAGTAAGATAGCATTTATTTGAAAACATATGGAAAATTATACAAAATAATGTCTATTATTTTAAAGATATGTTTAATATGTGTAAAACTTCAAATATCAGAAAAAATTGATACAAAAATAGTAATCAGTTTTTGGAAGGGAAGTGAGTGGGGTGTCGGATGATGATGATGGGGTGATTTAAATTTCATTAATAATATAACATTAATAAATGTTATAATGGAGAATATAGCTACCTAGTACTTGTATAATTAACATTTAATAAATTGAATGATTATTAACATTTAGTACTCTTTAAAGTCTATGAATGACTTCAATAGAAATTGATAAGTAAATATTATATCAGTCATATAGTCACAAATTCATATTAAGAATTACGATATATCTCCTCTAATGAAAATAATTTTAACAAGGGAACTACTTTTGCCACATTTGAATACCACAGGTAAAAAATATATTGTTAATTATTAACCGTGTGAGTTAATTTACTGCCACAGTAAAACATCTATGAAATCACAATTACTTTTAGCTATCTATGAAGAACTTGCACCTTTCAAATTAAATGCAATCAGTAAAATATTAGCATGAATATTTTACAATTATCATGAAACAGTGATGTTGCATGTGCAACATACTTACTCTTTTACTAATCCATCTATATTATAATTAACTATTTATCATTCACAAAGAGTTACATGCTGCTGTATCACTACAATTGAGAGCATCTCCAAGAAAGAATCATGTGAATCTTCCCAGAATTTTGATCTTGGAAATTCTAACGCTTACACAAATTATTTTGATTTAACTATTATGTAGATTATTTTACCAACATTTAATATTCAAAGCCATTTGTAAGTTAGTAAGAGATGGTTTTAATGTGTTCGGGTCACTGACAAAATCCTGAAAAGGGTCTAGAAATTCGAGAGTGGAAGGCGAACCATATAGGGACTCCAAAGGCAAAGGTAAAAAACAAATTAGGTGTGTGTGGTACTGGGGTTGGGAATGGGAGGACAAGGAGGAAGAGGGTAAAAGAATGTGGGTGGGTTTTGAGGGAGGATGATCAGCTTCATATATTCTGTTGCAGAGCCATTCTCTTAGTCTAGAGCCATAAATAATAATTTAGTATATACACATTTAAAATATAGTTTATTTTTCTAAGATAATAAATGAATTTCCTTTTGAGAAGAACTTAGAATATCAATGCTTCTGTTTGATTCATTTTGAATTGAATATATTTTTTGCATGCCTTTAGAAGTATATAATATTTCACAGTATAGTCAAGTAAAAATGCATCAACAAAAAGCCACTTTAATCAATCTTGTCACTCCAGGTAATATTTTGACATGTATATAAATATCACTGAAGTATTAGAGTAGCAGAATGACTCATAGTCCTAAAAACATAAATCTGGAGAGTAGTATACAGAAGTTTTAACGTTCTAGCCTATATAATTAGATGGTTTATTTTTAACTTTACTTATAATATAATAAAATAAAATATGTACTTGTGATCCTAGGAGATATCTGATCCACTAGAGACTTGAAGGAGCCTAAGGAGGGAGAGGGCCAGATGTTAGATACTACAACTATAAACTAGAGTGACAAATAACTTCTAATTTTTCACTTGCTTTTTTCCTACATTGCTTGCATGGATCAGTGTTTTCCTCTTTGCTTTTCAAAAAGCAGCAGATGCCAGCTAAGGCAGCAAAGGGCAGTGGGGCAACATCATGACCACAGTGACCTGCTTGGCAGGGGAGCAGAAAACAACAAATAATGACAGGTTGTATGGCCTACTGTTGTCAATTCTCCTTCACTTCATGTTTTAAGCAGAATAATTTGGTGTAAGACAACCTTTTGTAAAAATCAGTTCTTAATTTTTGTATAAGGTGTAAGGAAGGGATCCAGTTTTGCTTTCTGCATATGGCTAGCCATATACACCATGGAATACTATGCAGCCATAAAAAAGGATGAGTTCGTGCCCTTTGCACGGACATGGATAAAGCTGGAAACCATCATTCTCAGCAAACTAACACAAGAACAGAAAACCAAACACTGCATGCTCTCACTCATAAGTGGGAATTGAACAATGAGAACACATGGACACAGGCAGGGGAACATCACACACCGGGGCCTGTTGGGGGCTTGGGGTTTAGGGGAGGGATAGCATTAGGGGAAATACCTAATGTAGATGATGGGGTGATGGATGCAGCAAACCACCATGGCATCTGTATACCTATGTAACAAACCAGCATGTTCTGTACATGTACCGCAGAACTTAAAGTATAAATAATAATTTTTTTAAAAAGCAGTTCTTAGAGTATATATAAAGTGAAGTAGGTGCTCTGATGGTAAACTGGGTGTTGGCTTTATAGAGCTGAGTCTCTGTTTGTCATAGCACAAACTCATTAACCTCAGGGATGGCTCCTTTCAGTGAGTTATGATCTGTAAAACATAAGTTCTTACTTTCATTACCATGACTATTGACAAAATCTTAAGATTCTTAGATATAACAAAATTCAGAACCACACTGCTATAAGTCCTAGTACTTTATAGCACAATAGGTTGAATATGGTAAATAATAATTGTACATTTTAAAATAACTTGAAGAGTATAATTGTCTTGTTTGTAATTCAAAGGATAAATGTTTGAGGAGATGGATACCCAATTCTCCATGATGTGCTTATTTTACATTGCCTGCCTGTGTCAAAACATCTCATGTACCTCATACATATGTACACCTACTATGTATCATGAAAAATTAAAAATTAAAATAAAAAAATAAATACATTTCTTATGAGAGAAACACTTAAGATGACAACAAATAGAATATTCAATATTTTTGTCCATTTCTGGTTTCTTTTTCATTTCTTTGGTTGATGATGTAAGGAGCAGAAAATGATACCATGGATCAACATCAAGATATCTAAAATAGTAATATTTATATCTGACAAATCCAAACTTGATATGAAAAACAATAGGCACAAGTAGGAGGCTATAATTAGTATAGACAATACATTTACATCTAAATTAATGTCTCTAACTGGTAGACATCAGTTTATGTACTTCTTACGTAAATACAGAGGTATAAAATAAAGTTTGACCACAAATAATATAGAATACACCATTTTATTAGCATATGAGATGGTGGCTTTGATATATCAACTTAGGCTACAAATCTCCAGTTATTCAATTAAACATTAATAAGGGTGTTGCTGTAGAGATATTGTGCATATGTGAATAAAATCCATAATAAATTGGAATTATGCTAGATAAGCTGGGTGGGCCTGATACAATCAGTTGAAAACAGAGATGAGGCCTTCCTGAAAAGGAAATGCTGCATGTAGACAGCAGCTTCAGCTCTTGCCCATGGTTCCAGGCTGCGCTTCCTGGTAGCCTGCTCTAGGGATTGCAAACGTGCCTAGCCAGACCATGACTGCATAAGTCAAGTTCTTACACTAATTCTATTAATAATTGTCTGTTACCAGCACAGCTTCTCTGGTTGAACTATAATATGCCATACATGTATTAATAATTAATGAGCATTAATAAAAATGAAACTAGGCCACAATCCAAAGAATCTGTATCAGGAAAAAAAATTATCCTCTAACACTAACACATTCTAATCAGAAATAAATCACATCAGATGGTTAAAAATCCAATATAATTGTGAATTAAAATCTATATCATGAAGAACTAATAACATTGTTAAACATAAAGAAAAATGGATGAAAAAAGGAAAACTAATAAAAATAAAAGGAAGGAAAGGGAAAAGCAACAACAAATAATATATATTAGAAATTTGAACAACAATTTTGAATAGCTATATTTGTTGATTTGATTAATATCTCAAGATATTACTATTTCCAAATAATAATGGCAGGCAAATTGTTTTAAAAACTATTTCTATCAGAAAGTTGAATACTTTATTTGCCCTGAGAGATCTTTTGTGTGCTTCCCATAGCATACAATATTAACATAATCTGTGCCCATTCTGACAGATACATCTTATTCTTTTTATCCACTCTTCATGACACCAGTCCTTCAAACTTTTTCTTACCTACTCCTTGCTTATCCTGCCAAATTCTTGGACAGTATACACAAATCAGGGAAAACCTGTTCCTTTGACCCTGTCTCCACCTAGGCAAACTGGAAAACAGATGCATGGTTAAAAGAAGGTAACGATAGGAGGGTAAAGAAGAGGGCGTGGGAGGGGATGTAGATAGAGAAGGGTAAGTGTTCTCTTTTTCCCCTATCTTTCAAGGCCAAAGCCAACTCAAAGCATACTCTAATTCTGAAAAGGACCCCTTCTTGTGGTGTCAGCATATAGCACAAAACCATCTGCAAACAAAAGCAAGGTTTTTCTTCCTCCACTAATTGGACACAGGGAATTTCTAAGTTATATTCTTAAGATATAGGTGTGAGTGAAAAGAGATTATAAACAATAGGAATAGATATTTTGGGAATTTGACCTGTCTGTTCATGATTCTTAGGTTGTTCACTACCATTTGATAATGCAGAACTGCTGTATACTTAACATTTTGGTTAAGAGAATCAGAAAATGCCTAATTTATGACCAGTTTAGCCTACATTGTCACTTGGTATTCCAAGGTCAGGCCATTCACTTCTCTATTAAGGCCCATTGGCAAAGGAGAACATTTAATTGCAGAAGATTACATGATTTCTCTCCAAATCCCTAAATGTCATAAACCAAGGATGAGTAAAGATTTTCTATAAAGAGCTAGATAGTAATTTTTTTGGACTTTGAAGACTATGTGGTTTCTGTCCCAACTACTCAACTCTACCCTTGTAATAAAAAAGTAGACATAGACAATATGGGATCAAATGAGTGTGTTCAAACAAAAATTTGTGTGCAAAAACAGATGATAAGCTTGATTTGGCCAGCAGGGTGGAATTTTCCAACCACTGCCATAGACACTTAAAACACATTTGTAACAACTGTGTCATGGTTTCCAAATAGAAGACAGCTGTGCGGAAGTCTGGACTTGCTGTAGAGTGTTCCCCTTCACTTGACCTTCCAAAACTGCAAGTTTTACAGGCTACTTGGTAGCTAAATCATAAAAGCATACTTAAAAATGTCCATATTTCTTTAAAAAATCCAAATTCCCACCAGACATTGGAATTTGTATTGGTTATAGATGGTATAAAGTTTTCCTTACAGACTACTGAACCTGTGGTAACTTCACCAAGGAAGCTGATCCTTGAATTTTTATTCAGGTTTTTCACCCAGTATTTATTCCTATGACTTACTAAGTTCTTCTAGGATAGCTGCTACTTCGAGCTCACCAATTCTAATAAGTATTATGTTTTCTGAGGAGCAACATAGTGTTCTTTGCTACAATGGCTGTGTCCTTTTTGACTAACATCTGGCAAAAACCAAAATAGTTTATCTTCAAGAAAAGATTAAAGATATATTGTTATAAAAGCATACTTTTCACTCTCATTTGAAATAAAACTGATTCTAGTTCTACTGGTCAACAGATTTGATAGATAATTGTACATGTCAATTTGACTGAGGAACAGGATACCCAGGTATTTGGTTAAACGTTATTTCTTAGTGGGTCTGTAAAGGGCATTTCTGGATCAGATTAGCATGTGACTGCATAGACAGAGTAAAGAGATTGCCCTCCCCAGTGTGTGTGGGAATGACCCAATCCAATGAAGGCCTGAATGGAATAAAAAGGAAGGGAGAATTTGCTCTGTCTCTGGATTATCCACTTTCTCATGCCCTGAGACTGGGTCTTACACTATTGACTTTCCAGGTTCTCAGACCTTTCAACTCAAAATGTATTTGCACCACCAGCTTCCCAAGGCCCCCAACTTGCCAACTGCAGGCTGTGGGCTGTTCAGCCTCCATTATCACCTGCCCAATTCTGTGTGTGTGGGCGTGTGTGTTTGTGTGTGTCTAATAAGTTATTGGTTCTGTTTATCTGCAGAATTCTAATACAACACATATAGGATAAAATTATTTTCTAGAAAAATAATGACTGCATGTCAATTTCCATGGGTGATTTTTTTCCAGGTGAGAGGTAATGTCTTGAATAGCAGTTGTGAGGTTAAATTATGATGATCTGTGTACATTCAAAAGTTAATCAAGTGAGATAAATAAGAAAGTGATAGGACTCCTCACTTCTGTATCTTTGAAGTTAATGGATGATGGCATTTTTTTGAAATTTCTCTAAAATGAAATGTTGTCTTTGTTTTATGATTTTGAGAGGAGGATGAAGTTTCAGAGGTTAATAATTTGCCCTTCTCACCAAAGAATCATCCCTCTATCAGTTGGGGAGCCAATGTGTGGATGATGCAAATTTTACATATGAAAATAAAAGCATAGTTCCAAAATAACATATTTTTCAAATGAAATTAGCAATGATTTACAAAATAAAATATTGTTTTAAAGTATGTTTTATCATTGGAATGCAAGAATGATTTAATATCAGGAATTTGTCAATGAAATCACTCCACTAGTGAACTTAAGAGAAAAATGTCAAATGATGTATAAAAAGCATGAGATAAATTGTTTTACTAGACCAAAAATAAAAAGGAAACGTATTTAATTTGAAAAAAAACTATAGCAAAATATTTTATAAAGGAACAATACTTTTCCCTGTCTAATGCAGAACAGTACAAAGAGCTACAAGAGATCTTGAATTTTGGTCTACTTGCAAACGAACCTTTAGCCTGGCACAGTTTCATGGAAGCTGAAAAAGAAATGAGACTCTTAGATCAGATTCAGGGAACTGTACTAGTTGCAGTACAGCAAACACTATGAGCATTAGCATTTTGTGTCAGTTCTCCTTTTTCCGAAGTTTCACAGGGGTAACTAAATGGGCCTTGATGGAGGTTGCTACATGCAATGGGCTATGTTATAGAGAAAGAAACCTGAAATTAGAAAGCCAAGATTTTTATAATATTTAATAACTATGTTTGTCCTTTACTGCAGCATGAGATGACATCTGTAGTATCCAGACAATAAAAATGCTTGCCCTTTACTTTGGAGAAACATACTATCTCAATATTCTATGGCTGTATGCAAGGAAACTCAACCTTTGCTCCCCAGAGGATCACTACCTCTAATTTCCAAGGCTGTTTGCATTATAAACATTCTTTAAAAATAGCTATAAATAACACAGTCACTGCTTCTCTTCATAAGACATTCAGAAATGAAAGACCTATGGAGAATGGTCTTTCATCAACATCCACCCCTCAGTCCTACACTGTCTCGGCTTCTGGCTAATTTTCCTATAAGTACTTCATTCTGCTGGCTACATTGATTAATCTCACTAATAGAAACTGAAAACAAACCCATTCAATTTGTCTCATATAGCATCTAATTAAGGCTACTATTAGACTCCAAACAGCAGGAAGAGGCCAATGTGCAGTATTGAACTCAACCATATCCCCAGGGTTCTGGACCCAAGCAGCTGAGGGGAACCCTCAGGGCATTCCTCCTTAAGTTTTTAATTGATCTTTCCACTTACTCTGATGCATTCATTTCATTAGCTTTTGCACAGACACTGTCTTGACCCCAAAGTTGTAAGTCCAGGATAATTTTATCATCCACAATAATCTTGGCCAGTGAGCAGAGGCTGACCTGAATGCCTTCTAGGGCTGAGGTGGTTTCATTGGTCACTTCAGCTAATGTCAGGGATAAATTTCATACCACCTTTTCTAATTGGACCATTCCTATTTAGGTCATTTATTAACTCTCCTGCATAAACAAAGGTAATCTCATCTTAGATACATTTTTGCCTACATCTGAGAACTACATAATCTACAATGAAGTTTCCTTCTATATTTGAAAGTCTTTTGTGATTATTCATATTGTAGAAGTCACCAAGTCTTTTTTGAAAGAAAGGCACATTGCAAGTTAATGCTTGGCTTTCACACAAAAAGCAAAGTTCCTGAGGGTACATAAGTAACCCAGGAAAGAAAATACAGTTTACAATCGTGTTCTCTTTGAATGACTTATAACAATCAAAGGTTGATATTACCCCCAGAATGGCCTCCTGGCCACTGGTTGGCCAGTTCTAGTTCTTGCTTTTAAAGTAACTACCAAAGCACACTCAGTCCCACCTGCCTTGTTTGTTCACACCACCATCTAGTTGGCATTCATCTGCCTCATGTAATTATTGAGCCATTTCTATGGGACTGGGTCTAAGAGAACCATCCAGACGTGTTGAAAGGTATTTCTCTCAGTGATTTGGGGCTTCCTTGTCTCAGCAGACACCATTAAATTGCCCCTTCAGTGGTGATGGAGGGCATATTCACCACTGTAAGGACTATTACTTTTCCTTTCTCTGTATAAGGAAGAGGGAGAAATTACCAAAGTACCATTGATCACCTTGTTTTAATGCTTCTCTGACTGTCCAGCCTCTAAACATTCAGTAACCTACAATACAGTGAAGAATCTTTATACTCCCACCAGCACTACCACTAGTTGGATGATGATATACACTACTGGACTCATGTCCTCCGTCTGGGTCCACTGTGTTGCCCGTACAACTTCAGATCAGGGAAATCAGCACATCTACACTAGTGTTTCTGCTGTTGTGTTATGAGTAATAGTGTCTTGCTCTTATTTGTTGTGTCTCAGCTCATCTACTACGTGCTATATAGAGCTTTAAGTTCCTCCCATATAAAATAAGAAAAAGAGAGGGGAGAGATTAAAAGCAAGAAGGAAAGGGTAAAAAATAGCAAAAATGATAGAAACTATATACTTCTTTTTTCTTGTTTTTGTGGATGGAGTTTCACTCGTTGCCCAGGCTGGGATACAATGGCACGATCTCATCTCACCTCAACCTCTGCCTCCCAGGTTCAAGCGATTCTCCTGCCACAGCCTCCCAGTAGCTGGGATTATAGGCATGCACCACCATACCCAGCTAATTTTGTATTTTTAGTAGAGACAGGGTTTCTCAATGTTGGTTAGGCTGGTCTAAAACTCCTGACCTCAGGTGATCTGCCTGCCTCGGCTTCCCAAAGTGCTGGGATTACAGGGGTGAGCCACTTATATGTATTAATATTTATATTAATATACTTATCTTAATATATTAATGCATATAAGTATGTACACATGTATGAATATACACATATACATACATATATATATACACATAGTGACACATGCATACATAGAGATATGTGTATGGCCATATATGTTGATGTTTACATATCTGTGTACACACATACATACAAGTAAAATTGTATATAAATTCATTCATTCTGGTTAGTGTTGGAAAAGTAGTAGCTGCTTGCTTATGAGACTCTTAGGGTAAATAAATTTTATTTTTAAGCTCTAAAATGTATAAACTTTATAGTTTGTATAGAAGAAACTATATAGTTCTTATGATGAAATGCAACTTTACATGATAAAGCACATAAAATTTTCAGTCTTCTATAATTAGCAGACTATCCTACTAAATGTCATAGTGGACCTTTGGAAGTTTTAATTTTGACATACAAATTTCTTCTGTATTGATCAATGTGCATATAAATGGTTTATTTGTTCCACCTACTTAACTCAGCAAAGCCTATTATTTTTATTTCTACTTGCTTCCAAATCTTCAAATCTTTGATTTGTCAAAACAACACTGTATTTCCAAAAATTTAACAGATCTATGTTTAAGGAATTTGCCCAGCCGAGAAATTAAAATAAAAAAATTAATACCTAACCAAAATTTAATCTTCAGATCATATTTTTTTGTCCCTTCTAGACCACATGAATTCATTTGGTCTCTTATGCGTCTGTCAGAATCAAGGCTTTATCAGTGAACTGTCTCCATTTCCAAACAATCCAGGTAAGAAAGGGGGTTTAGAGTCAGTTGCTCTAATGGTGACATGTCATGCAACAATGGCACACATACATCCTGAAACCTAACAATTTTCATTATTTCTTTTGTTTCAGGCAATATTTTGTCCATGATTAAGCAATATATGTTTTGTAAATTGCTTTAGAGGAAGTAAATTGTCTATTGTAGGAACAGAATTTAGTGTTGTCATTTGTAATATTGGGGAAAATCTCAAGCTGACATAGAAGGCAATGACAGTTTTATGTTTAATCAAAATATAAACATAACTCTGTACTGAAAAACATAAATATTTCCCTATTAAATATAGAGTAGACAGGTAAAGAATTCCATGGAGTACAGGGTTGGAAGTCTGATAAAAATGAATACTCTAAAATAAGAACTTGAAGAAATTTCAATTTACTTTCCAACATTTGAAGTAAAGATTCTCAGCAAAGAATATCTAGTGCAACTGGCTGGAAGCTTGCCTCATTGATCGCGGTAGGTTCTCATGAGAAAAACACTTGGGTTGGTGACAGTGGTGCCAGGCTCCAAGTGGGGGCTTATGAAAACTTTCCTACTTCCCCCAAACATCACCTGAATACCATTGTAAGTATAACCTTTTACAGTTACAGAGTTTGTTTTTGCAGATGTATGCTGATGAATGGCATGTAGGTTTACAGAGCCAGTCATCTATGAAGTATGCCAAAACATATTATCATAGTCATTTGAAGACCTGATGTCAAGAACCTAAGTTACTCTGAAGCTAGATAAGAACAAAAGTGTTTAATATGATGACAGGAATGTTCATGTATTTATTATTCCTTTTTGTAACTCAGGTAAATTGAAAATAATTAAAATTCTCTTCATCAAGGATTTTGGGAGTTCATTTTCATTGTCTATGCAAGAAGGGAAGGTATAATCTTTAAGATCTATTCCTGTTATAAAATCTAAGCATATGTATGACTTAGATGACTTAATGCTATTATTATGGAGTTATTTTACTGTATTATAATATAGTTATTTTTAAAAGTTCTTAAAATAAATAAAATAATTTTACCAAGTTGTGCTAATACTCGGTACTTATTACATACTGTTTTCTTCATAGACACATTATATTTATTACATTAATGAATATCCAGTAGAATATTCCCATTCTTATTTTATAGATTAG
This sequence comes from Cacajao melanocephalus, assembly GCA_963573385.1. Taxonomy (NCBI): domain Eukaryota; kingdom Metazoa; phylum Chordata; class Mammalia; order Primates; family Pitheciidae; genus Cacajao; species Cacajao melanocephalus. Next base: position 38,096 of record CAUYLG010025204.1, on the reverse strand, counting down.
GGACCTAAGGTTGAGAGATACAAAAAAAAATTTGCTACTGCATTGCTATTATGTGCTGAACCTGAGCCATTGTTTGATTCCAAAATCCCAGGATATTAACTAGTATGCATACAATTCTCTTGCTAAATGACCTCTGTTGTTTTGCTTTTAAATTAATTTAATCTTTTTGTAATTTTCTATTTTTTTAACCTACTGTACTGAAGATTAATGCATATAAGTATACATACACATGTACAGATATATACATATACACACACATAGTGACACGTATACATATACATGTGTCACATAGTCACATATATACATACATATACATATGTGTATGTCCATATATGTTGATGTTTTACATATATATGTACACACATACATACATGTACAATTGTATATAAATTTATTTATTCCATTTAGTATTGAAAAAGTAAGTAGCCACTTGCTTATGAGACTCTTAGGCTAAATGCATTTTATTTTTAAGCTCTAAAATGTATAATCAGAGTATGTAGTTAGAACAAGCAGAACAAGTACTCCAGTGTGTTTAAGTTTCGGAACTCTTTCATTTAAATAGATTTCATGTTGTTATGGACAACAGAGTTCATGGGAAATCATCTTCTATAATAAACTTTAGACAAGCATTTGGTCATGGTATAAAAACAAATGTTTTTGGAAATTATGTTTACCTTCAATAGTTTAACCTCAAGATATGAAGATATTATGGATTGCATTGCAGTAGGATACATGGAGCATCAGACACTTTTGTATTAGTGATTTTCTAAATATAGGTATGAATCATTTCTTAAAACTAGGGGTTTTAACAATAATGAGGTTTTTCCTGAATGTACTTTAAAATTATATATGAAGAATAAATTTTAAAATTTGAAAAACTTTTAATAAATCTATTGGCATTGCAAAAAGAACATTGCCTACCTTATAAAAGTTTCTTTAAAGAGACAAATCTCACTTTCTCACCTAGTTAAAAAGGGCATTCATCACTATTTGACACAGATGCTGTTGAAATAAAAGTACTTCTAAAGAACTTGATACCTAGTTCAATTTCCTCCTGACAGTAACTTACAAGTTATTTTCCTGGTAACTTTTGTGAGTCGACAGATAGTGTTGTAGAAGTGTTAATTGACAGACACATTCCCCAAGTGACAGATGGTAACACAGATCCAACTGGCAGAGTGCAGTAATGTTAACTGTAGAAATGAGAAACAAGCACGTTAGGGATCCCTGTTTTACACCCAGACACCGGTGTGTGGGAGCGCTGCATGCATGTACACACACACTATACGTTAACTTCATATAAAAATGTCATGTAATTGAAGCCAAATATCACCCTAAGACATAAAGATAAAGGTCATTAGAACAATATTCCAGCGTGTTCTTTATGATAGATAACACCTCATACTGGCCTCCAAGATGAATTTAGGGTAATAGAAATGGTTCTGACAACAATTTCACAAAACTTAGACACTGTGACACTGTTAATGTATATGTAACTTTTCTCAGTCCTCATAATTCACTAAAACTGTCCCAGGATAGAGAATTAAAAATTCTATGCACTATATCATTTCTAAATAAATGCATTATGACTAATTTAAAATGCAATTTCAAATTTTATGAGACTTAGTGGTATAGAAAATGAAGAGATTATGGTTTTATAAAGGAAGTCAAGTTATTTACTTAAATATAGCTATTAGTATTCACAAAATGAAGCCCAATTGGTGTGTTGTATATTACACTATTTTTAAGACTTCATTTTAAGATGTACATGCTTTAATAAATCAGCAAAAAAGTTGGAACCTGTGAAGAAGACTAGAGTCACATAAAAAGTCAGAAGACAGGAAAAATTATAACAGAGACCTGTTTTTAAAATCACCCACTTTCTGTTTCTTTCTTCCCTCCCCTCTTACCTCTTCACTCCTTTCCTTTCTAGACACTGCCCTCCAGCAATCCATGCTTATCTAATTGTGCTCTTGCTTAAGAAATTCCAGAGGCTAATCTTGAAACACACCAAGCAGGGAACCCCTGTGGAATCTTCCCAGTTAGGAAGAACTGCAAACAATTTGTCTGCCATAATTTCACGCTGAAGTCAAGAGAATGCCAACCAGATCCCCAGACCAGCAATTACCCAAGATAGCCATCAGAACAACACACACAGCCCTGCATCCTGCACCTCCCTGCAAGCTTTTCATAATGAGTTTCCTTTTAAAAATTCTAGAGTCAATTTTAAAATTTAAGACGATACTTTAGGATCTAGTTCACCATTTTCTCACTTTGCTGGCTGTCTGATTAAAGCCTGCTTTTCTTCCTAACAACCTTCACCTCTTGTGTTTGGAATTTGAGTGACCAGCAGCCAAACCTGGATCTGGTTACAAAACGAGCTTCAAGACTTCCTCCAGTTCTCATACTCAGTTCTAGAAAAAATTTAAACTCTTCTCTTATATGTCATTTTAAGAACTGGACTACAGATTCAAGTTGGCATGAATTTTATATAATGAATCCAAGGATAATTTCCATACTATGCTCAACTTATGATTCATCTAGTAATAACTCCTGAGGAATGTTATATTTTTGTCTTTCCTGTTTTATGAAATTATTTATTTAAGTCATGGTAGTAAACAAAAAACACATATCATGAATTTCATTTCCAAAATTCACATTCATAGTTAATAAAATATTTCTGTGGGACTGTGAGGCAGTGTAATCCCAGTGATAATATCCAAATTAAAAGCAAATTCATGTGTATATTAGGGGGTTAGTGACTTTTAAGCATTGCCAAATCAAGAGAATTCAGCTACTCTTTAAGTACCTAAGAAATAATTCTGGGAATTGCATTAAAAATAATTGCTTTTACTCTTGTTTCTATTCAGATCACATTTTAAAAGTTATTTTCAATTACATAGTGGACAAAACAAAAGAATCTCAGCTTCCAACTCACACTAAAGTGACAGAAAAATGATTTTGAAAGCATAGATACATAAGTACAAAAAAATCCAAGAGATATGATGGTAGTCACAAATTTTGAAAAGTATAAACTAAAGGGTAAGTGGAAGCTTATTGAGCAGATCCAGAATTTTTTTTTTAAAGATTGCAATATTTACCAAATGCCAGTACAAGATGGCCAGTTACATTTCAATCACAGATAAACAAAGAATACTTCTTTTATAATAAGTAACTGGGAGTCCTGTATCTTATCTGGCAACCCCAATTCTAATTACTAAATAGAGGAAGCTAAAAAGTAATATGAGAAAATATAAAACATAGAAATAAATTCTCAGGAATATTTGACAATGGGTGCTTTTAGATGTAGAATTCAGGCAGGACACAAAAAGAAATCATAGATCTTACGAGCAGTTACACACTTAGTATAACCAGTGAAAGACTGCAGAATTATCCCCTGGTGGGAGTAAAAACAAAGGGCACATAGTATTTAGTAAATTGAAATAATTTGAAGAGAAATACCACAGTAAAAACTAGAAGTATGCTAAATGAGTTCTGAAAACAACAGCTCTCTTCCCAACGTTAATCCCAGAATACTGGCAGCAAAGTTTATCCTCTCCATCTGGAGATTGAATGTGGCTTCATTATGAACTATGAACACATAGGAAAAATGGACTGTAGACAGTGATAGGGAATTCTAAAATAAAATAGCACATCCATATCATTACATTGATGGCCAGAGGAGGTAGCCATACACACATGCAAGAGACTACCAGCACAGACTAGTGTTGCCTTTATTTCTAAGTGGACAGTCAAGCACAGAGAGACATCTAAGAGCAGTGTCTAAGAAGAATACAGAGATTAAAACATACAAATTAAAGCGACTTGGAGGAATAAGAAACTGTGTAAGGGTGAGACAATTCCAAAATTTCTCCATAAGTAAGAAATATATTATGTCCATGAAAAAAGAACAAAAGTGTTCTGGTAACAATACTGGCAACAAAAGACAATGCAACAGTACTTTAAAAGGCTTAGGAGGAAAAGTTTTTTTTTTTCACTTGGAATTCTATAACCAATCTAATTATGATGTTAGTATGAAAGAAGATTAATGTTTTTCAGACATGCAAGATTTTAATAGGCTGGGCGTGGTGGCTCACACATGTAATCCCAGCACTTTGGGAGGCCAAGGTGGGTGGATTACTTGAGGTCAGGAGTTTGAGACCAGCCTGGCCAACACGGTGAAACCACATCTCTACTAAAATACAAGAATTAGCTGGGCATGATGGCGGGTGCCTGGAATCCCAGCTACTAGGGAGGCTGAGGCAGAAGAACAGCTTGAACTTGGGAGGCATGGATTGAAGTGAGTAGAGATAGCACCACTGTACTCCAAGCTGGGCTACAGAGTAAGATTCTGTCTCAAAAACAAACAAACAACAACAACAAAAAACAACGATTTTAATGAATGTTGCCTTCAATCCCCATCTCTCTCCCTTTTCAGGAAATTACTAGTGTTGATATTCCTCTAAGATGAGATAATAAAACAAGAGGGAAAATCTGGAATCCAAAAGCAGTCAATCCCATCACAAGAGAAGAAAAGGAAATACTCTGTATCATGATTTTGAAAAGTTTCTAAATGACAGCTATGCAGCAAACCTTTATAGTAACCTCTCCATAGTAGATAGGACATTAGACTTAAAGATTGACTTGCATTAGGGAGGAGTATCCATATAGAAAAAAAAAACAGATATGACTTATGACTTGCCACCCCAGAAGTTAAAGTACGATTTTAAAAAAAGATATGACTTTAGAAAGATAAGATCAATAGATCTTCAATAATACTTTATGAATTTGAATGTATAGAGAAGAAATATACAGATAATTAGGGCATTGTTTGAAGATAAATTAGTTATAAGAATAAAGAAAGAAAAGTAATCATAAGACACTAAAGAATTTATTAACCCAAAGGAAAATTAAAAGTTAAAAAAATCACAAATAATGTATTGACTATCTGTAAGCTAATATGTAGTTATAAAAATGAAAATACTGAATATCAATTTACTCAAAGATGTGTAGGGGTGTGTGTGTGTGTATCACACATAAATATGCATGTATAGGTATATATGGATTATGGTAAACAGAAAATTTACATGTGTACGACAGTAAATGAATAGAGGCAGTAAAAGTTAACTAAATACTAATTTCCTAAGGTAGGTAGTCAATAACTAATGCCAGAAGCTGAAAATATAAGAAATGTCATATATATTTCTTAGATATATAAAAACAAATATTGAAAATAAGAAGCTTAAATAATTTAATTTGATCATTTCTGGTAATAAAGAAATAGTACCTGGTTCTGGAAGGAGGATGAGCTACAGAACATACTAGATTATGTACAGTGCAACTTAATCTTCTAGATGTTCTGAGCTATATTCCAACTAAGATGTATCTTTAACCTATAAGATTTAACTACCTAAGGTGAAGCTTTTTAGAGTATGTTTCTAGAATCTAAGTGAAAATGCCAGGTTAATATTTTGCTAACTACATGATCTTTAAAAATCTACTTTATGATTCTACAACCATGATTATTATTGTGTTTGTTATTTAACCTGCAAAATATGTATAGTCCATCTTGCATTACTACTGTAAGCAGCAAGTAAAATTACTTTCTTAAAAACACTGTGTAAAGTGATTGCATAATAGATGATCAATTAATTCTGGTAAATATTACATTTATTATCATGGATCTGTTTGCTGGTGGGGATTTTCCCCCCTCAAACAGATTTATTAATACTTGCTACACTGCTTTTTGTTAGAATATCACTTGGGGGAAATTTGTCATTCATACTATAGTTTCCAAATCCAGTAAAACATATAGGCTTCTAAATGAGAATAATTTTTTTAAATCACTTATTTTCAGCTGATTATGGTTAAATGAAAGCTATTTACAAATGTCTATATAAACATATTCGGAAAGGAATAAATCAGCCATCGTGGCTAAAATCTAGGACTGCAGATTTGCAAGAATCTAGGAAGAATTGCCCTTAATTTTGGGTCTGGATTGAAATAATCAATGGTTGTGAATGTTCTTCCATAAAAAACAGAAAGAGGCTGCTCTCAAGAGATTAAACAAAATATCTGTTTTCTCTTCACTACTTTCTGATCAGTTTGTTTATAAATGCAAGTGTTGTACCAATGAGAAACTTGAGCAATTCCTCTTCTGTGTCGGTAGTGCTTCCTAAGGAATCCACTTTCCTTCTTTTTACATATGCTAACACAAACTGCACATTTCTGAAAACAATTGGAGAGAAAGTGGGGGTGGCGTTTGACCGGGAATAGATAACTGCATTACAAATTGGAACATATTACTGAAATTTTTAGAATAGATTATTTAAATATATTCAACATATCAATATATGTCATAATTTGAAACAATGTATTAGGAGATAATATTAGTTTTAGCATATATTGGCACCTCAAGTAAATTATTACTGATATACAACTAAATAAATAAATAGCTAAAAGACTGAAATTTCAATCTGACTGGTTATATTACTATTAGAACTTTCTTAGTTGCTTTGGGGTGTAATAATTGCACAGGATAGAACTGTAAACATGGCAATAATTATTTTTTCAGGAAACAAAAAAAAATGAAAATGTGTACCAACATCTTCATACTCTAAAATGTGTCATTAATGGTTAGATAATACAAGTAATCATTTTTTATTGATAAATGACAAAATTTTCTTTTTTATCACATGTTCAATGTGATAAGCATAGTCTGATGCAAAGCCAATTGTAATTAAAACTGAAAAATTAAATGATTTCCTTCATTCAAAATGAGAATGACACAGCATTCATTAGTACTTTCTTAGCATATGTTGGCATACAAAAGAAATTCAGATTGTCACATATTTCTTTTGTTATGCTTTGGAATAAACAAATATTTTATGATCACTATTCTGAGGGTGTTTCTTGCTGCCAGTTACATGTGCAATCCAGGAAACAGCATAAACATGCATTACTTTTTTCATGTAGAAAATGGAAGCTATTTATCAGTTCTGGTTAAGCAGTGCAATCCTTTCTGTCAAAGTGCCAAAATAAAGTCCCTTGGACTCATGGTAACAAATCCTGTAACAAAAAACATCTGAAAGGGCATTAAAAACTAAGGAGCAATTGGATCTTATCCAAGAAACTCAAAAAGTGACAAGGCACATAATACTAAGGAAATGGCAGAACCAATCAATTTGTCAGTGTTTTCCTTCTATCTTATACTGCCTTTTATGTTGGAAATGCAAGAACAGTTGTGGGTGGAGGGCACTGTGTGCCTATCATTATGCCATTTGATAATTCCTCTGAAATTGATTTACTTCTTTCTGGGGCATTCATTTTCATCCCCAGACACCAATATTTATGTAAGCAGCTAAGTATGTCGAATATACCTAATGAAAATTTTGCTAGTATAAGAATTAAGTTTTGTCTTTTGAAATTTGCCTGCTGCAGAATGCAGTTCCTGCCTTTAAGAAACCAGAATCTAAATTTAAACTTTGTAGTCATCGTTAAACGCAAACTCTTTCAATGCTGAATATTTTCAGTTACATAAAGAATAAACAGTCAAATACTTTACCAAAAACATATCAATTGTTTTTAATAGTCCTTTATGTGTACACCATTAAAATCATTCGCATTCTAAAGTACTTTACATACAAAAACTTCTCATGGTAAAATAAAAGGCTATAAGGAAAATAATAAAATATTGATCAGTTTATAGTTTATTTCTTGATTTACTTTTCTGATTATGGCTGCCAAGAGGCAAGTGTGGAATGATTCTAGAACAGTTAAAACAGAACAACATAAGCCAGTAGTTGCTCTAATGTATGGCAAAAGTATAAGCTTAAAAATAATTTCTATTTTGAGTCAAAGGTGTTATTATGAACTATGCCCTCTGCAAAAATGTAATTTTCTGGAAATTATGTATATCCCTATGCAAAACTTTCCCATTAGTAAGGTGTTAAGGTGATTTCCACTCTTCTTTATCCTTCAACTACTAAGTAAACCGAAATTTCATTGAGAGCTTGTCACATACATTAAACTCTGAAAGTAGCAGGGGACAATGCTGAGTAGGAAAATAATTTCTCACATTCAAAAGGTTCCAAAGTAACATCTGTACTTAGTTTTAGCACACAGAATGACATATATTACCAGAAAGACATGTATTATGTGTCTATATTGTCTTTTCCGGTGAGCAGTTTGAATTGATTCAACTGTAGCACTTTCTGTGTTTTCCATCAACCCTTCTTGAGGCAGAGCTTTGCTTATATGCACTTGAATGTATGTTCATGTTCCTTTTCTCTATTTAAGTAACCTTTCCAGGTGAAAGCGAGTTTTTCTGAGCAAAGTGTGTGACTTATAATAAATGACAAAGCCTTTAAACAAACTCACTTATAAGATACAATTATTATCCTGTAGTAATTTTACATAAACACAATTTTTACTGAATACTTCCTATGTGGGAGACTCTAGTCTAGGTTCTAGTAGTTTAGCAAATAATAAAACATACTCTCAGTGGGTTAGTCAGTTGATGTCACCTCAGGGCTATCTCAGAAATAAGCTGGTTTTCTGGCCAGAATTCTGTTTTGTTTGTTTGTTTGTTTATTTGTTTTTTGAGACAGAGTCTCACTCTGTTGCCCAGGCTAGAGTGGAGTGGCACAGTGTTGGTTCACTGCAGCCTCTGGGTTCAAGCAATTCTCATGCTTCAGCCTCCCAAGTAGCTGGGATTACAATCATGAGCTACCACACCTGGCTAGTTTTTGTATTTTTAGTAGAGATGGGGTCTTGCCACATTGGCCAGTTCAGTCTTGACCTCCTAATCTCAGGTGATCCACCCACCTAGGCCTCCCAAAGTTCTGGGATTATAGGCATGCTAAGCCTCAGAATATTTTTTGGTAGATTCGTATATTAGACTCATGTACTATCTTGATAAAATCATATGGACTTCTGTAACATTAAGTAGAGTTTAGTTTTTAAACTTTATAGTATGTGTAGCTAAATATCAATTTTTTTATTCTCTTTTTCCTGAGACAGAGTCTCACTCTGTCGCCCAGGCTGGAGTGCAGTGGTGTGATCTCAGCTCCCTGCAACCTTTACCTCATGGGTTCAAGCAATTCTCCTGCCACAGCCTCCTTAGGAGCTAGGATTACAGGTGTGCACCACCATGCCCAGATAATTTTTTTGTGTGTTTTTAGTAGAGACAGGGTTTCACCATGTTGGCCAGGATGGTCTCAAACTCCCGACCTCATGATCCACCTGCCTCAGCCTCCCAAAGTGCTGGGATTACAGGCATGAACCACTGTGCCCGGCCTATCAATTTTAATTTTTATATCTGATATTTATTTACTGACTTAGCTATGGTAAAGGACTATGATGTTTTCGATTTCATTCTTTCCTGACAGAATTTATGGAGCTCTTTTCAAAGTTCATTTTGGGAATGGTTCACATGTAAAACTTGATGAAGCAGCATATTATTTGCCATGTTTATCTTCTTAATTATAGAGAGAAATGTTCCATATAACAATTCTGAACAGATTGTATTAATGTGAGTATAGCTTTCCAAAGCAGTGTCTTCTGTCAGGTTATCATTCATGTGGCTTGATTTGCATTATTAACAGCTAAGAGGAATTGGAAAACAAGCAAACTATGGCCAATATATCAGAAGCTTGATTTACAAAATTTCCACAGGCAAATCTGTTTGCTGGACAGCAAATTAGCAACATGGGCAAGATGTAATTTACAACTGCTTTCAAGCAATGTAGAGATAAAATGCTTAATTATTTATTAATAAAGGTCTAATTAATTGTCTGAAATGCTCTAGTGTGAATAAGGAGCAACAGCTTTCTCAGAAAGACACAATATCAAGTAATTAGCAATATACAAATGGTACTCTTGCAAATTCATATTTGTACCTAATGCCTTCCAATCTCTATGTAATAATGCTGACACCTAATGCATAATCAATTTACTTTCCTTCCTGACTGAAATATATGTGTATATATATATATATATATATATATATATGGTTAGTCACATGTTTTAATTAGATATCATTACAATGGATACATTTCTGCTCTCATTTCTGTCTCAGATAATGGTATTTATTATAGAAAAATGTCAGAATAAATAGATTAATGTGTGACTATAGAGAAAAATATCATAAATAAGGTATTATATATTTATGCAAAATATGCATAACATCCTTGATTCAATAAATAAAATATCAATACTAAATTAGAAAATGCTCCTTTAATATATATCTTTTCAAAATATTCCCTTTTTATGATTAGATTAAGTTTGTCAGAGAAAATAGATGAGGAAATAATAGAAAACTTCTTCAAGTTGACAAGCTAAAAAAGTGTATAGTAGATCAAGACCTGCAATCATGTTACCAAATGTCTCTTCATTTAATCAGACAACATTATCTAACTGAGAATCTTATACGGGTTTTTAAGGTTTTCCTACCTTTCATCTTCTTTGTCTGTAAAACTGAGTAACTTGACCAGATGTTTTTTTCAGGTCCGTCTGATAGTCTAAAAGTGTATCCTTATTCTTATCTTTAGAGAAATTGTTGCTCCTTAGTGTCTGCATTATCAAGATGTTTCTTATTTGAAGCAGGGAAGATATGATTCCTGAAATAAGAAAAAATATGGTAAGATATTATTTTATAATTTCAAATACGCTTTAAATGAAATATTGAAGTTGTCTACAATTTCCAGAGGGAAACTTTTTGAGTAGATGGTTTATTCATGGCCTTGAAAAAACAATAGGGTGTGGGTAGACAAAAGAGTGGCCAATGTGAATATTACCTGATAAATTAACAGGTGTGGTCAAACTAAGGATCTCAGAGAAGGAAATTATCTGGGATTATACAAGCATGACCTAAGTGCCACTTCTAAATGTCCATAGAAAGCAGATGCGAAAAGAGATGAGAGACACAGGTTGTGCAAAGATGGAGGCTGAAATTAACGTGATGTGGGCATGAACCAAGGAACAGCTAGGAATTCATGGAGACACCAAAATCTAGAAGAAGTAAGAAAGAGATTCTCATTTAGGACCTTCTGAAGGAGTGCAGACCTGCTGAAACCTTGATTTCGGGTTTTTAAACCCAACTATGGAAGAATAGATTTCCCTTGTTTTACTTCATCAAATTTGTAAATGGAAGCCACAGAAAATTAATATAATGAGTAAGAGCATAATGTTATTGGGATTTTAATTAGATAATCCCTATAGACTGCTTAAAATAACAGTCATTTCTGGATGACACTGATCATTGACCTAATACTCATGATTAAGTACATATTTGGGGCAGAGAGACCCTGCATTTTAAGGAGACAGCACAATATCAGTTTCTTGGGGGATACACAGAGCCTCATGCTTGACCAATGCTCATGATCAAATTTGTGTAGAACTGTAAACCTCAGCCATCAAAGCATTTTCCTACATTGGGTTGTGCCATAACCTGGATATGAAAATTGCCCTGGAAGTATCTGTTCTCAACTCAACAAAGAATGAATGAGATTTGACACAGGATGATAACTGACATAGGCAGACATATAGCAAGGCAAAGACCTGCAGTCAAGGGTCATTGCCTCCAAAGACATGTATGGATTCATGAACTCTCTCTAAGATTGAAAATAGTGAGGGTTAGGGATAGGAAGGCATTATTTATGATCTCAATCAACCTACCTATCACACAGTTTAGTCTTATTCTAGTTATTTGTATTTTTCCATGGCAGTATCATTACCCCAGTCATTCTCTACTGGGGGCAACATTATCTGACAACTTAAACCTCAGGAACATTTAGAAATATCTGGAGATATTTTTGATTCCCATGACCATTTGGTCAGGTTTCCCAGCATCTAATGGGAAGAAGCCAGGAATGTTGCTAAACATAAAATAAACAGAACAGTGGCTCATAAAAAATAATTAATGGTCCAAAATGTCAATTATATTAAGGTTGATAAACCCGAGTCTAACATAATAAATGGTATTTATTCATTATTTTTAACCTCCACCATTAAAATATAGGATCCATCAAAGCAGGAACATTTTATGATTTGTCCCCTACTCTCTGCCTAGAAACTAAATAAAAAATTAAGAGCCCAAACATATTTCACTTTAATGACTGAGGAAAAGTGTATGGCCCAGGAAAATAATACTTAAGATATTTTGAGGAATGGATCATCAGAGATAATTATGAACAACTATACACTAAAATATAAAAAAACCTTGAGGAAATTAATAAATTCCTGGACATATACAACCTACAAGGATTGAATAAGAAAGAAACAGAAAATGTGAACAGATTAATAATGAGTAATAACATTGAATCAGTAATAAAGTCTCTCAACAAAGAGCCCAGTACCTGCTGGCTCTACTGCTGAATTCTACCAAATTTATCAAGAAGATTTAACACCAATTCTTCTTAACTACTCTAAAAAGTTCAAGAAGAGAGAGAGAGTTATTTCTAACCCATTCTACAAGGTCAGCATTACTTTGTTACCAAAACTGACAAAGATACAACAAAAAATGTAAACTACATGTCGATATCCCTAAAGAACATAGATGAAAAATCCTCAACAAAATACTAGCAAACCAAATTCAACAACACATCAGAAAGATAATGTACCATGAACAAGTGAGATTTATCAAAGGGATACAAGGATAGTTCAACATACCCAAGTGAATATAAAAAATTAATAAATGTGATCATATTAACAGGATGAAGGACAAAAAACATATAAGCATCTCAGTAGATACTAAAAAAATTAACAAAACTTAGCATCCGTTCATTATAAATACTCTAAATAGATTACATATAGAAAGAACATGCCTCAACACAATAAACATAATACATGACAAACCTACAGCTAATATCATACTGAATGGGAAAAGCTGAAATCCTGTCCTCTAAGAACTGAAACAAGGTAAGAATGCCTACTTTTGATACTTATTCAACAGAGTACTAGAAGGTCTAGTAGAGCAATCAAGCAAGAGAAAGAAATAAAAAGCATCCAACTTGGAAAAGAAAAAGGCAACTTGTCTCTCTTTGCAGATGACATGATCTTATATACGGAAAAGCCACTGAAAAACTCTTGAAATTGATCAACTTAGTAATGTTGGAAATACAAAATCAATGTACAAAAATAAGAAGTGTTTCCATGTACCAATAATGAACTAGTTGAAAAAAAAATCTAGAAAGTAATCTCATTTACAACAGCTACAGAAAATACCAGGAAAGAAATTTACCCAAGGAAGTGAAAGACGTCAACAAGGTAAACTACAAAACAACGATGAAAGAAATTAAAGAGGACACAAACAAATGCAAAGACATCTCATGCTCCTGAATGAAAAGAAGTAGTATTGTTAAAATGATCATGCTACACAAGGCAATCTTCAGATTCAATACAATCTCTATCAAAATTCCCATGGCATCGTTAACAATAATAGAAAAAAATTCTAAAATTCATATAGAACCCCAAAGAACCCAAACAGATAAAGCAATCATGAGCAAAATAAATAAATAAAGATGGAGGCATCACATAGCTGATTTCAAAATATTCCACAAAGACATAGTAACAAAACAGCATGATATAGACACATTGACCAATGGAACAGAATACAGAACAGAAATGAATTTACATATTTACAGCCAACTGGTTTTCAACAATGTCTTCAAGAACATTCACTGGGGAAAGTTTACCCTTTTCAATGAAATGTTCTGGGAAAAGGTGCCATATATTCATACACAAAACTATGAAACTAGATCACTAAATCTAGCACTATACAAAAATCAACTCAAAATATATTAAAAACTTAAATGTAAGACCTGACACTATAAAACTATGACCAAAAAATATAGGATAAATTTTTCAAGACATTTGTCCTGGCAAAGATTTTATGGCTATGACCTCAAAAGCCTAGGCAACAAAAAACAAAAATAGACAAATGGGACCATATTAAACTAAAAAGTTTTTGCATAGCAAAGAAAACAATGGAGTAAAGAGACAATTTGTAGAATGGGAGTATATATTTGCAAACTATTCACCTGACATAAAAAACGAATCCCTAGATTATATGGAACTCAGACAACTCAACAGCAAAAAAAGATAATCACATTAAAAACTGGGCAAAAAATCTAAATATACACTAATCAAAAGAAGACATTCAAATGGCCTACAGGTATATGAAAAACTAGTCAATGTTGCTAATCGTCAGATAAATGCAAATTAAAACCAAAATGAGATATTATCTTACACCATTTAGAATGGATATGATTAAAAAGACAAAAAAAAAAATAGATGTTGGCAAGGATGTGGAGAAAAGAGAACTCACACACTGTTCGTGGGAATGTAGATTAGTGCAGCTATTATGTAAAACACTTTGGAGATTTCTTAAAAACTAAAAATAGAACTACCGTACAATTCAGCAATCCTGCTACATGGTATTTATCCAAAGTAAATGAAATTAGTATATCAAAAAGATATCTAAATACTTGGGTACCCGGGGTATCCTAAATACCTGAAAACATGAATACCCAGGTTTATTGCAGCACTATTCACAAGTGGGATCATATCAAGTTAAAAGTCTTCCACACAGCAATGGAAACAATCAACAAAGTGAAGCGACCACCCACAGAATGGGAGAAAATATTTGCAAACCACCCATCTGACAAGGGATTCATAACCAGAATATATGAATAGCTCAAAAAAATCTAATAATCCCATCAAAAATGGGCAAAAGATTTGAGTAGACATTTCTCAAAAGAAGACATACAAATGGTATGCAGTTATATGAAATGGTGTTCAATATCATTGATTATCAGAGAAATGCAAATCAAAAATACAGTGAGATGTCATCTCACCCCTGTAAAACACCTTATATTCAAATGACAGGCAATAACAAATGCTGATGAGGATATGGAGAAAAGGGAGCCCTTGTACACTATTGCTAGGCGTGTAAATTAGTACAACCACTACCAAAAACAGTTTGGAGGATCCTTAAAAAACTGAAAACAGAACTACCGTACAATCCACCAATCCCACTGTTATTTATGCACCCAAAAGAAAGGAAGTCCAATATGTTGATGAGATACCTACACTTCCATGATTGTTGCAGCCCTCTTCACAATAGCCAAGATTTGGAAGCAACCTAAGTGCCCATCAAAAGATGAATAGATAATAATAATGTGGCACTTGTACACAAGGGAATAATGTTCAGCCATAACAAAAGAATTATAACCTGTCATTTGCAGCAACATGAATAGAAGTGGAGGTCATTATGCTACATGAAATAAGCCAGGCACAGAAAGACAGACATTGCATGTTCTCGCTTATTTGTGAGATCTAAATATCAAAACAATTGACCTCATTGAAATAGAGAGTAGAAGGATGTTTACCAGAGGCTGGGAAGGGTAGTAGCGGAGGTAGGGGTGATTAATAGGTAGATAAAAAATATTTAGAAAGAATGAATAAGACCTATTATTTGATAGTACAATAGGATGTCTATAGTCAAGAATAATTTAATTTTACATTTAACAATAACTGAAATAGTATAATTGTATTGTTTGTAACACAAAGGATACATGCTTGGGGGAATGGAAATCCCATTTTAAATGGTGTGATTACTCTGCATTGCATGCCTATATCAAATCATCTCATATACTCTTCTTCTTATTTTTTAGGAAAAGCAAGATTTTTTTCTCATTGTCCATGAACAGTGCCTTTTTTTCTTTATGCATTTCCCAGAACATATAGTTTATAGGAAACTTGTATTTTGCTAGCTCTGCTTTTATAAGTAAGCATTACCTGGAAAGAGCAAATTTTTTTAAAAAAAGTCTTAACATTATTAAGGATTTGACATTACAAATTCCCAAATGAAAGAGCTAGAAAGTCAGGAAATGTGAAAGGAGAAAATCTTACTTTTGTCTTGTGAAAAGTGAAGTTGGTTGCAAGTCTGCATTGTTGAGAGATAATTCTTTGTGGCACACATATTTCTGTCCATCTTATCTGCAGAGTCACGGACATCCTTTTGCTATAGTCTATATTTTCAAGGCTGTTTGTAAAACAGTCTTGGAAGAAAGGGTTTTTCTTTGCTGTGACAGAGGGTGAGATTGCTTCCTATCCAGTACAAGAAAGCTAATGTTTTCTTTCAGAGCAAATGTTGCTCAGGTTTGTTTGCACCGCATTATTAAGAAATAGAATTTCCTAATTTGGTGGTTCCCCTGCTATGCCACAAACCATGTGCCTACAACCTGCCAGGCTCACCAGGCATTTGGTGGGGGGCAAATAGGAAATGTGCATGAAGATGAAGTTCCTGCTGCCTCTCGTATACAATAAAATACTTTGTGACCCAGGAATCTTCTGTCTCCTGTCAGCATACATGAAACATAACAATTTTGTTAGCCTGCAAATAAGGTAAACTTCAGACCACTTTCAGTTCTTGATATGCTTAAATATGGGGACATATGTTAGATCCTCTTTAGTACTGATGTAGATATAAAAATGATTTAATCGATGGATTTTTTATAAAAGCAAAACTAAGGTAAAGAAACCACAACAGTGACCACAAACTAGGGTTTATAGTTGTTAATTATAAGAAAAAATACACATGCATATATAATATGTAGAGGTTATAAAATTATTCAAAACAAAGTAAGGAAATATCTTAAAGAATTAAAATAACATTTCTGAAAAAGATTATGGTAGAAAATTTTGGATAATTATTTTTATCTTCTTTTTATGCCTTAAAGTTATTTTTATTTATGCAAACATTTGAAAAAATATGACATACATTCATTATATGCATTTATCAAAAATAAATATTATAATCTTATCAAACACAATTAATAATTAAAGCATAAAGCCTTCATTGTATGGTGTAGTGATACTACAAAGTTGTTCTTGACATGTGAGCCAATTTGCTAGCCATGACCATTAAGACAGAATAAGAGTGCAACGAAGTGCTAGGATTAGAATATCAAAGATTAGTAAGTGATGTCACAAGCCAGAACTCTGATAGATAACAGGCAGGAAAGCACAGCCTATGAAGAATATAATGAAGACTGCCTAAATAAACATAAGGATAATCAGAAACTTTAAGTTTTCAATGAATTGTGATCCCTCAATACCTCTCTTTTCAGTGTAATGCTGAAATGAAGGATAAATTAGGGCATACATCTATATTGTGATATTCTCTTTAATACAGCATTGATTATAATAGTCTTCGTATAAGAAAAAGTTTGAAGAATTCAGGGAAGAAAAGAAGAGTAGCAATCACTAAATAACTATAAACAAAAGTATAAACAAACATTCTTAAAGAGCCTTTGGGGGGGATTTGAATATTCTGTTTTAGGCTATCAACTCCAAGGCAGTTACAAATAGCAAGTAGCGTGACAGGAGATGCAGGGTTCTCCAAGTGTGTTTGACAGGAATTGCAGTGAAAAAGCAAGGACAGAATTTCAGGGACTGCTGCATGGGGTAATGTATTAGCTAATAATGACATCAGGGTGATTTGAGTAATAAAAGGGAATTGATGGACTGCATGAATTATGAAATTCTGATTAATCCTTTAAAATTAGAAACTATGAAAGTCAAGGAATGTGAAGGGAAGAGGGCACTGTATTTCTTTGGAAGTGAAACTGTTCTCTATAATGGCAGGGTTTAAGGTTGTCACATGCAAATGGCTCACTGAAATTCATTGGCGATGAAAGCCAGTTAGATCAAGGAATCAATTACTATGCTATAAACCAACAGCTATGGCTATTTAACTGCTCTTCAGTTAAAACAAATTTAACATTTATACTTACTCACTGAATTTTACAAAATAGTCATTGAATAAGCATATTTATAAGCAATAATAAAAGCGTGCTTATACTTTGTGAAATGGATATGGAATCAAGGCTTCATGGGTCATAATTAGTATTGCTATCTTGTGTGAAGCACCTTAACTTTTCTTCTATACAATAAGAATAGATTTCTCAGTAAATATCCAGTTCTCGATCTTAATGTTAAATTTATTTTTATTACTAATAACCCGTTTTATATATATATATGTATATATATATATATGTATATATATATATATATATAAACTACCAAATAAAATTCTTGAGAGAATAGTTATGCATGTTATAAAATATTTTGAGTGAACTTTTTGTAAGAACTCCTTTTTAAATCTTTAGATATATGTGTGTATATATATATATGTGTGTGATGTGTGTGTGTATATATATATATATAGATAGATAGCATATGTGTATTTAAATGTGTACATGTGTTTACATATGTTTATGATTTTTATTTCTTGCTTTAACTAGTAAGATGTATTAAATATTATTTTGTGATTCTGGAAAATAATATGCAGCTTTGAATACTAACAAGACAATTCAGCATTCCAATCCACCATATTATTTGGATTTTTTTCTCTATTAGGAGTTTCTAAACATCCTTTTAGGTATGTAACAAAAGAGCAAAAACCTTGTTTCTTAGTTTCATTGCTGACTGTAACATAAAATGAAGAATAGGCCAAAAGATATACTGAGTTCAAGTGCCTTAAACTGTTTTCAGACAGCAGGGGCTCTAGTTCAGTAAAAAGTGGTGCGGAACTAGCCTGCTATATTTATAATTTGGAACACTATTTTGTAGTTTATGGTATTAATCAAAATTGAACGATTTTATTAGCCTAACAGAATGCTTATGGTTCTTCAACAGTTTTCTATAATAATTCAGACCCAGGCCTTAGACTGGGTATTACTTTCTGCCTACTCTATGATTTTGGGCACACAAACACACAAAACTTCATTTCGTTTTCATGAAGATATTGTATAATATTTTTCCGATACTGGATGATTTATTTTGTTGGAGGATTCAAATTTATTTTTAGTGTTTTATTAAGCCCAATCTGTAATTATTACACAGTTGAAATTTAACCAATATCATCTTTTCCTCAGCTTAAAGTTGCTTTCTCCAAAAATCTTTTCATGACCTTAAACAACAAGGTGAGTTTCATCCTATACACACTTCTATCATCCTGGAGATGCCCATGTGGTTGTCATATTGCATTAGAGTTTTATGTTCCTTTTTGAGTATAAAATGTTAAGTTATGAAGCCCTTAAGCTCAAAAAGCAAGTTTTATAAGGGGATGTTCATATAGCCTGCTTTGCCAGAGCCAGTTTTACTTTTGAACTATTGCCAAAATATTCTGTGTATGTCTCCTCTTTACACTGAAAAGTGTCTTAGTCCAGATGAAAAATGACATGGTCACTCCATTTATAAACACTGGTATATGGTGGCTACTATACAAAGATCTGTGGAACTAACAAATGAATGAACAGTTGGGTGAATGAAAGAACTGACCATAAATACCTTTCATTTTATGTTTTTCAGAGTAATTTTGAAATACCCTCTTTTAAAAACTTTACCATTCACATTGCATTCACAAGAAAAAAAGGAAGAAGTGAATAATTGACTCAAATATTGAGAAAACTATTTCTATATTTTATATGGGCAGTATCCGTTATCTTGTTTAACTCTTTCTCTTATCTATTTCTCTGTCTGATTCTTTCTTACTGGATTGTTATTTTTATAATTTTTCATGGTATTAGTGCAGATAAAACTTAAAAGATCTTTATGCAGTCTCTCTTAAGTATCAAAATATTTCATTTATATCTTCCAGTACTTCTTATCTATTTCTTTTTGAAGAAATTGGTCATGAATTATACATACTTGCACAGCATGAAATATTCAATTCATGTCCTTTCATTCCATTTCATCCCACCAAACAAAGAAAGAGTTGTTTGAGCATAGAAAATATAGGGTCTGTGGATAGCAATATGCCAGTGTTATTTAATAGCATTTTCCCATAACAGGGCTCAGATGAGAAGTCTAACCTAACAATATTTCTATTTTACACACTCAGTGCAAGTCCATATAAGTTATTCAATTAACTGAAACAGAAGTTTGTTTTAAGCATACAAATTATGCTTCTCAAAATACAAAGTTTGGTTTCAAAAAGTCAGAAATAATATTGATGCAAAATGGAATTATTATCAAACAAAATCAGTTAGGCATATTATAGAAAACTGAGAAAATTAATATAATTAGGGCAATAACTACTTTTTGAATAGTAATGTAGATGTTCACCAATGATTTGAATTGGTAATTGTTCATTTATTCTGTTCAGTTCAATTCTTTACAACTATTTCCTATAATAAATCTTTCTAAATCTAGAAAGAATGAAGTCTTCACCATTTACAGAATTCTGTTATATCTGAGGTGAGTGCATGGGCTGAGACCTCAGATATCTTCAGGTTACAGCTAGCATACTCTTCCTTAGGGAAAACTTCAGGCAATAATATATTTTATTTGAGCTAACTTACCCCTTAGACAATCTGCAGTTGTTTCCCTTTTATAAACCAATTAATAAAGGATTTGTCATATTATTTTAGCCAACTATTAGGGGCAAGTGAATTCTATTCACCAGTAAAATGTATTTTTTTTCTACCTACCTGATGTAGAGAAATAAATGGAAAACAACAAAATCAAACAAAATAAAGAACAACTAAATTGTGAGCTCCAAGTGGAGCTATGTACTTCACGCACAGCACATCAAACTACTCCAGGAAATGTTCAATAGATGTGTAAAATTTATAGATTGTGGTCACAGCTTCACTATTTAAGCCTTTACGGTTTAGAAATTATTCAAATTTAAATTGAATGGCACAATATAAACTCAGTCATCACATTCAGTGGAAGAGTTTTTGATTTCCATTTTAAATATATATTTTAAGTTTTCTTAAAATCTTTTCTTCAAGCTAAAGAGTTCATTTAGGATTGAGACTCCGTAACAATACAATCGTGGTTATATGTTAGAAATGTCAAAAGAAAACAGTTTTACATTTCTATTAAATATGATACACCACATTTTGAAGTTCTTAGCTATTATTTGCTTCTATTTTAGTTCATTTAAAATAACTTGACTGTATCAATAGGCACTGTGTATATTGTAGTGTTTCTCAAAATTAGTAATTAATTAATTATTCTTCTGGCCCTAGCCACTTAGAAAGTCTAAGTAGAAAAACTGAAATTAGATTTTAAATTTTTTTTATCATAATGATTAATATTTATAAAGCACTAACTGTGCCAGGGAGTGTTGTTAGTGCTGTGATAAGGATGTCTTATTTAATATTCACTGAAATCTATTCCATAATCATTATCATTATCACATGTGACAACAGATGATGAAATGACAGTATAGTAGGTTAAGAATATTTTAAGACCGTGTAGATACTAAGTGGTGGAAGTGGAATTCTAATCAAGAAATTTGATTCTGCAATTTGTTCTTTTGTGCTTCTTTCAGTAGCTGTCCACCAACCTCATTCCCAGACACGCTGAATAGCATTAACTTTCTGTTCTAATCAAACAGAAAACAAAAATCAAAATAACAACTAATCAAATATTGCTACTCAAATGTCTCCTCTGTTAGCCTGTTATGCAATATTTTACAATTTAGTGTTTTCTTTAGAGATTATAATATGCATTCTTAACAAGCTACATTCTAATCTAGATTACATATTTTAGTACTTTCTAAATAATGAAAGGCCTTAGGACATTTCACTTACCATGTTTTTAAATTTTTTACTACTGCTGTCATATATCTTAATTTTGCACATATTTAAATTTAATTGAGCCAGGCACAGTGGCTCATGCCTGCAATCCCAGCACTTTGGGAGGCTGAGGTGGGCGAATAATTAGGTCAGGAGTTCGAGACCAGCCTGGCCAATAAGGTGAAACCACATCCTTACTAAAAATACAAAAATTAGCCAGGCGTGGTGGCAGGCATCTGTAGTCCTTGCTACCTGGGAGGCTGAGGGAGAAGAATCGCTTGAACCCGGGAAATGGAGGTTGCAGTGAGCCGAGATCATATCACTGCACTCCAGCCTAGTCAAGAGAGAGAGACTCCATCTAAAAAAAAATACATTTAATTTTGATCACTCTAGTAACTAGGTCAACTGTGAGTCTGCCATGTATGTGTATATATATATATATATATATATATATATATATATATAGCCCTTGTATCCCTGTCTCCTGGTTTGACTGGTAAATTTTTATTAAATACTAAACATTGTGTGAAAAAAATATTGCCAATTCTGTAAGATGTTATCATTCTACCAAAAAGAGTTATCTTTATGTCTAGTAGGCAATTAAAGCAGGAGAAAATCACTTTACTCTATCACAGCATGGTGCAAAGCCAAGATGGATTTTGTTCATTATAGGACCCTTGTGTTCCCAGTGCTACTTACTTTTAGAGGCAGAATTTCAAGGATTTCAACTGAATCTTCTTCTTGGAAAGCCCTGAAATCTGCTTATTTTTTCCATTGTTCTATGAGACTAATGAAAACTTTCCTCACTTTCCCAGTCCTGCACTGCTTACCAGGTAAGAAATGGCTCCAGAATGAAAGTGGTGTTCAGTCTCTATTCTCTTTGTCTTTTATTCTCTCTGGGTTCTTAATTTCTATACTCTAGCTGCTTCTTTGGAAATTGTGAATTTTTCTTGGCCTTCTCAGCCCCATGAAATTACTAAAACTACTGAACTTTTCAGTCACTTGTAGCACCTTCTGCTTGCCTTTCAGCCATACACAGGCTGCATAAAAATTGGCAGAAACTCTGAGGGCAAATTTGGTGAAATGTTAGGTTCACTGAAATGTACTTCTCTCTCTAGTGCCTTGAAGAAGACTGTGACTCAGCTGCCTTTGTTTCTCAGTAGTAACTCCAAACAGGTGGCTTTTGAATTTTACCTAGCTTTCCTAAATAGAACTTGGTAGGGGAGTTGTTCTTATAACATATATTCTGTTTTAGCAGAAAGGACTCCCCTCTACTCTTCACTTGGTTAAAATCTGTTCATCTTCAATCATATCCTTTCCATTTATCTTCAAAGTATTAATCTCAGTTTGTAAGTTTGCATTATGCATTAAATTATGAGCTTACTGAGCACAAGGAATGGGCTTCTTTTGTACAACACAAAATCCTAAGCATCTACTTCAGGAATATTTGAAAGAATTATAACCATGAAAGAAAAAAAGGGAATGAAAAAGTGAAAAACACTGCTGCTGATTAATTATAATGTACAAAATATGAACTTCCCTTTCTTGGGGAAAGAATATACATGCTTGTTCACTGATATGCTTGATTATGGAATTTGCTTTGGTTGAAGAAATATAAATGGAAGAGATTCATTTTTATAGAAGAATAGCCATCATTGGGTTCCCCTGTATTCTCCCCTTTACCTCTTGAAAAAGAATAGCCAGCAATGTATCTTAGGCTATTTATTCAGCCTAGGCCCCTTCATGAAGAAGTAGAAGAGTTAACTGAACTTAATCAGTAACACATATGTCACATGAAAGATAAATATTTGTTCTTGGAAGATGCAGAGATTTTAGAATCCTTTTACTGCTGCATCGCTTGGATAAATTGATTGATATAGGAATTAATACTAGGAAAGAATACTCTTAAAAATTATGGTGCTAGTTTTGGGGCTAAGCAGAAAGGATGATAGAACTCTTAATGAATATTAGAAAACTACCAAGCCATGTTATGTAATATGAAAATTTTGTTAAAACTGTAGCATGGTCAGGTGAATATAGAGGATGAGACAAAACTTCATAGCCTAATTCATTCAACTTTTGAATTGGTTGCGCGACATGTGGTTGAGCATTGTTGTGGGGAAGAATTGGACCGTTTCTGTTGACCAATGCTGGCTGAAGACTAGTTTTTGGTGCATTTCATCCATTTGGTGAACATACTTCTCAGATGTAACGGTTTTGGCAGGATTTAGAAAGCTATAGCGGATCAGGCCAGCAGGAGACCACCAAACAGTGACCACGACCTTTTTTGGTGGAAGTTTGTGTTTGAGAAGTGCTTTGGAGTTTCTTCTCAGTCCAGCCACTGAGCTGGTCTTTGCCAGTTGTCATATAAAATCCATTTTTCATCAGATGTCATAATCCCCTTGAGAAATGGTTTGTTGTGTAGAACAAGAGAAGATGACACTTCAAAACAACAATTTTTTTTTTTGGCTCAGCTCATGAGGCACCCACTTATTGAGCTTTTTCACCTTTCCAGTGTCCTTCAAATGCCAAACGACCATAGACTGGTTGATGTTGAGTTCTTTGTTGTAAGAGGTTCGATCATCTTCAATGATTGCTTTATTTATTTGTTTGTTTTTGTTTGTTGGTTTGAGATAGAGTCTTGCTTTGTCATCCAGGCTGACAGTGTGGCAATCTCAGCTCACTGCAACTTCCAACTCCCGGGTTCGAGCGAATATCCAGCCTCAGCCACCCGAGTAGCTGGGAATACAGATGTGCACCACCACGCCCAGCTAGTATTTTTTATTTTTAGTAGAGAAGGAGTTTGTCATGTTGCTCAGGCTGTTATTGAACTCCTAAGCTCAAAGTGATCCATGTACCTTAGCCTCCCAAAGTCCTGGCATTACAGGCATGAGCCACTGTGCCTAGCAATGATTGCTTTCAATTGCTCGTTCGTTGTCAACTTCTGATGGATAGTCACTATGCTCCTCATCTTCAAAGCTCTCATCTTCTTTGCAAAACTTCTTGAATACCATTTCAATGTACCTTTGTTAGCAGGTCCTGGGCCAAATGTGTTTTTGATGTTGTGAGTTGTCTCTGCTTCTTTACAAACCATTCTGAACTGGAATAGGAAAATTGTTCAAATTTGGTTTTTGTTCAACATCATTTCCACAGTTTAAAATAAACATAAAATAGATGGCAACTAAGTAATTAGCAAAAATACATAAAGCAAGAAATCACCACTAAAATGATGTATAACATAATCACATTTATTTTGGAATGTATTCCAATATCAAATGGCAAATTCCAACAATGCAAAACCCAGAATTCCTGTTGCAGCAACCTAATACCAACTTCTCTGAGTCCAATGAGACATGATACACTCATATGCAACAGGTTACATAAAGTGGATTTATTACTTAATAGGTAGGCAGCAAGGGACAAAAGAGGTCCAGAATTCATTGCAAGCCAGTCCTCAAGGCTCAAGACAGCTTCCTAGGGTGGATGACGTCTCAACTGCAGATGCCCACTTCCCCCACAGCTGAGAGACCCAGAAATGGCAGCCCACCCTACATAATACACTCAGGGGTCACAGGACTTATTGGGCAAAGATGTGAAGGGCATCCTGCTCCCAGGGGAGAGAGGGACAATAGGGGGACTGTTCCAGGAAGTTCCCTAGGAGGGACAGGAACAAGGCCCAGGCTGTTTCAGAGCGTTCCACCCTATTTCAAGATATTGCAGTGCCAGCACATTTACAGTTATTCTTGAGAACTACAAGCAAGAAAGTGGGGAAAACTTAGTCTGTCCAAGGCCTCCTGGAGAATTGTCCTGATACAGTCTCCTTTGCATTCTCTGCTTCAGGTCTCAGGAGGCTGGAACCAAAGTGTTGGCATAATTGGACTCATCAGTAGGCCCTAGAGAAAATTCTGCTTCTGAGCTTATTCAATTTTTTTGGTAGAATTCAGTCTTTGTGAGACCGAGGACCCCAATTCATTGAGGACTGTCAGTTGGGGGTGGCTCTCCGCCTTGAAAGGCAGCTCACATTTCTCCTTATGTAGCTCCCTGTATTTTCTAACCAGCAATGGAGTGTCAAATCTTTCTCACACTTGCAATATCCGTCTCACAGATAATCCCACACAGACCCTCTCTCTTTATAAAACTCACAATAAATTAGTAACCTTAATTAGATTTGCAAAATCTCTTTTGTCATATAACAAAATCAGAGCATGATATCACATTAAATTCACATTCATGCGGATTAGAATAAACTACCTGACAGAGCTGTTGTAGTGAGTATTTATTTGTGTGTTTATAAGGTTTTAAAAGATGTTGCAATTGTATGGATTATGCTTTTGCATTTTCACTGAGTTTTACTAGTCTTGAGGTAGTATTTCAATATTAATTTCTAGACTAGGACTGTTCTCACCTCAAAATCCATGAAAATTCAGTGTCTGCATATATATCTACGCACACATATGTATTGATTCTTTTTTTTGTTTGTTTGTTTCACTCTTGTCACCCAGATTGGAGTGCAATGGCACAAACTCAACTCACTGCAACCTCCGCCTCCCGGATTCAAGTGATTCTACTGCCTCAGCCTCCCAAGTCACTGGGATTACAGGTGCCTGCCACTAAGCCCGGCTAATTTTTGTATTTTTAGTAGAGAGGGTGTTTCACCATGTTGGATAGGCTGGTCTTGAACTCCTGACCTCAAGTGATCCTCCTGCCTTGGGCCCCCCAAAGTGCTGGAATTACTGGCATGAGCCACCACACTCAGCCTATCTATTGATTCTTGAAGAGAAAGTTAGCTTTTCTTTTTATCAAAAACTCTGGGGAGAATGCTTCTTTGTTGCTTCCCTGGAAAAATATACAGGATTCTTGAAGTCTCTTTTCTTTAAAGGGCAGAATTTCCAGAAACTGTATATAAGGATCTAAATTTACCTTGAGCAGGTTGAAGTTTGCATTTTCCATCTCTGCTTGTACATTAAAGCTCCAGAATAACTCTTTACATATGTTAATCCAAAGTATATGTACACAAAGCATTTATAAAGGCAGGTTCATTGATTTTTTTCCTGAGGATTCTGTGAGTAAATGAAGATGATGAAATCTCTCTGAGAGTAATGTCCTATAAAGCACACAAGGTGAACTTGTTTTCAGTTGGGCATATTCCACCAATAATCATTTGTCCATTTGTCCTATAAAACTAAAACTTTCTCCAAAGTGTGTTTTTTTCTTTTGCTTCTTTGTGCACAAATTCCAGTGCTCCATGGAACAAAACATAGTCATACAGGTGTTATGATCTGACTTTGCTTTTTACTTCCTGAATGAATTTTACTCTCAGAAAGCATAAAAGAGAAAATATTAAATGAGTAAACAAAAAAATCCTTTATTTAGAACTACTAGTTATACATATGCAATATATTTATATCTCTCATTATTTGTACTCGTATTAGTTATAAACATCCTAGCATGATTTTGATTTATTAAAGTAGCATTTTATTTCAATTGATATATTTCCTAATTTTTACATGATGTATCTTTTTATTAATTTATTATGTAAAAGATACCTATGAAAGACACGATTTTGTAGATCCTTTATTTAATTTCTTGCTTTATATTTAAAATTAGAATCCTGTGAAACAGATTTTAGCAATAAATATTACTTCAGAAAAGAATGAGAATACTTCACACCATTTATTCTTTGGCGTAAGAGTAAAACTCACTCTTTTATATAGAGAAAAAGAAAATTGTTAAGTATAGAAAACTAAAAAGTGGACAATACAGACAGTATCTTTAGAAAGAGGTGCATACAAAGTTAGTAGCTTTGGTTCTGATTTGAACTAAATTACATTTTTTTGACTCCTAGGTTGATGCATTTAGTTAACTGAAAATTCAGGATTTAAGACAATGTAATGGTAACAAATTATTTTTAAAATTGCAAATATTCTATGTAAATACTTAAAATTAATATACAAACTATTTCACTTTAAAATACAATCAATACTATTACTATTACTCTAGTAGCTTTCAAGGCAGAAAGAAAAAAATTAAAAAAATATATTAAATAAGAACGTATCTCTAAAAGAAAAAGGAGTAAATAAAAATAACTATTTTAAGTTTTCTCATTTTTAGAAGGTATATATTACCCGTGATAAAACAAGTTAGGTATATTTTTAAACTATTTTACCTTTTTATTTGGAACACAATTTTTCACATACCCTGGAAAATTGTACTAATCTTTGGTTTTGAGTTTTAATTCTTTAAAGAAATTTTAGTAGTATTAAGGTATCACTACCAACACAGAAAAATATTTTTTCTCAAATATTTATACATATATGTTATAAATTTTAAAATATACATACTTTTGAATGAATTTCAGTGGATATACTAAACCTTAGGTAGAAATGTAAGTTTAGCACAGATTTGCAACTAATAGGAAACCTCTATGCCTGACAGACAATTAAAAGGTTTAGAAGAAGAATATTCCAAATTAACAAATAAACACTGAGATCAGATAGTAAATAAACAAAATTACATTACTCACTCTGCAGTTATTATTAACATCTTTGCAAGAGAAAATAGGATATAAGAAAACATTGTTTATAAAAAGCAAACAAATAGAAGAAAACCACCATCCGTTATTTAGGAAATATTGTGGTGCCATTTTATCTTTTATCACTGCTTTCCTAACTCTCCTTATTACATTACTTTGTATGTCTGAATTTTAATTTACAAAAAACAAAGGCATACAGATATTTAAATTATGGCATAGCTATGTTAGCCAAAACAAGTGTCAAAAACCTAAATTGTAATTATAGGAATATTGTATTGATGCAGAATGGAAATCAAGCTTTGTTATTTCCATTTGTCTAAAATTTATCTTGAAATAGGTTAACTTTATATAAATGTATCTACTGTATAAAAATGAAGTCTTAGTGTATTTAAAAATGGAATCTTTTGGAAAACTTCATAAATATCATGCCATATAATGTGGAGAGCAAAAGGTGAATTTTTTTTTTTTTGGAAAATTGAATTGTTTAAAATGATTACTGGTTAGATAGGAGCATCTTATACTAAGAAATCTGAGTCACTCATCTATCCTTTACCTTGTATTAAATTATATAAACACCAGGGGTCCTCAAGAGGCACCCTCCTCATCCCTCACCATTCTTAGAGTTCAGTGAAATTGTTCCCTGTGGTGATATTCCACATAACACAGAATAATTCATCTTTGTGCTGACTGTGAACTGCTCATTTTTAATAAATATATTGATTTTTCTTAAGTTTCTTTGAAGCTGATTGACTCATCTCTTCCTGATCAGCATTGTTTTTCACCATTAACATAATTGCTACCCATCTACATGAAAGAAACTTCATTCTTAATTATCTAGGAAGAAAGTCATATCAAGAGGCACATTTATTATATGCTGAGTCACAGCAAATAAAAGATGCAAAGCTTAAATTCTAACATATTTTCAGGAAGTTGGGTAATTTTCTTAAGACTTCTTTCTTGAAATACAGGAATATCTCAGAGATGCTACAGGTTCAATTTCTGATTAGGGCAACAAAATGAATATTGTAATAAAGTGAGTCACACAAATTTTTGGTTTCTCAGTACATATAAAAGTTATGTTTACACAATACTATAGTCTATTAAGTGTGAAGTTGCATTGTGTCTAAAAAATGCATATACCTTAATAAAAAATACTTTACTGTTATGAAATGCTAATGATCATCTCATCTGAGTGTTCAGTGGAGTTGTTGTAGTCTTTTGGCTAGAGGTGGGTCTAGCCTTGGTATGAATGACTGCTGACTGAGCAGAATAATGGTTATTGAAGTTTGGAGTGGCTGTAGAAATTTCTGAAAATAAGACAACAATGAATTTGCTGCATCAATTGACTATTCCTTTCATGTAAGAATTCTTGGTAGCACACACTTTTGTTTTATAGCATTTAACTTACAGTAGAACATCAGTCTTCTCAAATCCTGGCACTGCTTTATCAACTAAGTTTATATAATATTTTAAGTCCTTTGCTGTCAATGTTCACAGCATCTTCACGAGAAGCAGACGTCAAGAAAGCACTTTATTTGCCAGTCCATAAGAATCAACACCTTATTTGTTTAAGTTTGATCATGAGATTTCAGTAATTTAGCCAAATCTTCAGGCTCTATTTTCAATTGCATTTATTTTGCTATTTCTACCACATCTGGAGTTACTTCCTTCACTGCGGTTTTGAACACCACAAAATCATCTATTAGAATTGGAATAAATTTCTTCCAAAATCCTATTAACCTTAATATGTTTACTTCCTCCCATGAATCACAAATATTTTTAATGGCATCTAAAGTGGTGAATTCTTTCCAGAAGATTTTCAGTTGATGTTGCCTAGATCCATAGAGGAATTACTATGAATAGCAGCTATAGCCTTATAAAATGTATTTTTTAAAAAAAGACTCAAAAGTCAAAATTACCCCCCATGACCTATGTGCAGCAGAATGGATGTTGTATTAAGAGGCATGAAAACAACATGAATCTCCTGGTACACCTTCATCAGAGCTGTTAGGTGATCAGGTGCATTGTCATGGAAGTAATTTTTGAAAGAAATATTTTTTTCTGAGCTGTAGGTCTCCACAGTGGGCTTAAAATATTTAGTAAACTATGCTGAAAACAGATGTGCTATAATCCAGCTCTCTCTTACATTTCCCACAAAATGGAAATTGTTGTTCCATTTATAGAGCACAGGCAGGGAAGACTTAGCATAAGTCAAAGAGTTCTAGGATTTTCAGGATGGTAAGTGAGCATCAGCTTCAACTTAAAGTCACCAGCTGCATTAGTCCCTGACAAGAGATCTTCCTCTCTGCACTGGTCCTTTGACGTTTTGAAGCCAGGCATTGACTTCTTTCCAGCCACAAAAGTTCTAGATGGCATCTGTTTCCAATAGAAAGTTGTTTCATTTACATCGAAAATCTGTTGTTAGTGTAGCCACCTTCCTCCATTATCTTAGCTGGATCTTCTGGAAAATTTGCTGCAGCTTTTACATCTGCACTTGCTGCTTTACCTTGTACTCATGTTATGAGGATGACTTCTTTCCTTAAACTTTATAACCCAACAACTGCTAATTTCAACCTTTTCTTCTGAAGTTTTCTTATCTCTCTCAGGCTTCGCAGAATTAAAGACAGTAGCGCTTTTAATTTCCTTCAAGAATTTTTCCTTTGTTTTCACAACTTGGCTAACTATTCTACACAAGTGCCCTAGATTTCATCCTAGCTGAACTTCCTATATATCTTCCTTATTAAGCATAATCATTTCTAGCTTTTGATTTAAAGTAGAAGATGTGCAACTATTCCTTTCAGTTGAACACTTAGAGGGCGTTATAGGGTTATTAATTGGCCTCACTTTCATATTGTTATGTCTTAAGAAATAGAAAGACCTGAGGAGAGGGAGAGAGATGGAGAACAACTGGTTGTTGGAGCAGTCAGACCACATACAGCATATATTAAGTTTACCATCATATATGGGTGTAGGTTGTGGCACTCCAAAACAGTTACAATAGTAACATCAGTGATTACTGATCACAGATTACCATAGCAGATATAGTAATAATGAAAATGATTGTAATATTGTGAGAATTATCAAAATATAACATAGAGATACAAAGTAAGCATATGCTATTGAAAAAAATGATGCTGATAAACTTGCTTAATACAGGGTTGCTACAAAATTTCCATTTGCAAAACTGCAATATTGGTGACGTGCAATAAAGTGAAGTCTAATAAATTGAGGTATACCTGAATATATAGTTGTGTGGGACTCATAATGTAATTGTCTGAATGTAATTACATATAACATTCCATCTGCCCAAGTGTAACCTGATAGTACTTTGAAAGTGATTATAAATCAGACCTGCCTTGAATTAAATATCCACAGCAAACTTGCTTTATCACTATTGACATCTACTTTATTTAATACTTATAAAGTAGCATTTTTAAAACCATTATTTACTGACACTTCAGTCTGTTGGCAATTGTAGTAGTTTTCTGGGACTAGTTACCACATGCCACAAACTGAATGGCTTCAGCAACATAAACTTATTGTCAAATATTTCTAGAGGTTAGAAGTTTGAGAATTAGGTGTCAACAGGGTCATACTCCTTCTGAAGGCTCTGCAGAAGAATTTGTTCCATGCCTCTCTCCTAGCTTCAGGTAGTTTTATAGCAATCTCTAGTGCGTGCTGTCTTATGACAGCATAATTTCAATCTTTATACAGCATCCTCTCTCCATAAGGACACCAGTTATACTGGAGTAGGGACCTGCTCTATACCATATGATCTAATCTTAGTAATTACATCTGAAAGGACCCTATGATCTTATTTCTCATAAGATTCTTAGGTACTGTGTGACTTCGGACATTGACTTATGAATTTAAGAGTCCTTACTCACCCATAATAGTAACATAAATACTTACTTCCTTAAGCATCTTACAAAAATGTTAACTTCATTTAAAAAATAATTTTATTTGAAGCAAAAATAAAACAAAACAAAAAATACTGCCATCCAATTTGAAAACATGTTGTTTGTAAACTTTGAATTATGTATGGCTTAAGGTATTATCGTATCAAGCATATAGGATTGGATATAAAATGGAAATTACTGTGCACTGTTTAAATTATATAGGAGGGAGAATGCAATCAGAAGTTTTAAACCTAGCATTATCTAAGATTTATAAAGTCTATTATAAAATGAACACAAAGTTAATGCTACATGTTCAAGTATATTTTTGCAAAACGATCATCTACTTCAAATAGAAACTTTTTCTAATAATATAAATGATGAATAGATCTTTAATTGTGCATTCCTCACTGATGCCTTCCGCTCTCAAGATGTATGTTTTATTGTATTTTTTCTGCTAAAACTCACCTCACCAGGGGATTCCTTCTTCTAAATAAAGAGCAAACTTTCACATAAAAGGAAAAATGGTTTTTACCCACAACAAAAAGTTAGATCCTGCTGAGTGTTTCCCCAGGCTTCTATAAAAATTCACAGGTGATGTTCTACCACCTTAGTAAGAAAACCAAAACAGC
Source organism: Cacajao melanocephalus (assembly GCA_963573385.1). Taxonomy (NCBI): domain Eukaryota; kingdom Metazoa; phylum Chordata; class Mammalia; order Primates; family Pitheciidae; genus Cacajao; species Cacajao melanocephalus. Next base: position 5,440 of record CAUYLG010025204.1, on the reverse strand, counting down.
TTTGATCAGCTAAACAAAAACAGTTTTTATTCCAAGCACATTAAAATATACAAAGAAATCATAGCACAAACATTGCTTTTGGCTTTTATTTTCTTGTGTATTATGTTTTATGAAAAAACTTTGAAATGCACTTAAAAATACATTCTACCTTTAAAAGTATCATTTGAAACACTTTCATGCTGGGTGTGGTAATTAGTTCAATTTCCTGTTATGGACCTGACCACTATTTTTTTTTTTACTTAAAAAAAATTTAGAAATACTAGTATGTCTAATTTTTAAAATGTCAGTAATTGTAAAATGCATGTATAGATCTTCTATAATATAAATTCAGCTATTAAATCTCACATATTAGTTTAATAATACAAATATCTCTGATATAAACATTTATATGGTTATTAGTTTTGTTTTTCTAAAATTTTAGGTTTTAGAAAATTTAACGTCTTTTTTTCTCATTAAAAATGTAATACTCATTCAGTTTCTATGATTTGGAATATGGAGAAAGTTGGATGGTCTTTTTAAATCATTCTATCATAAAGATACATGCACTTGCATGTTCATTGCGGCACTGTTTACAATAGCAAAGGCTTGGAACCAACCCAAACGCCAATCAAGGATAGACTGGATAAAGAAAATGTAGCACATATACACCATGGAATACTATGCAGCCATAAAAAAGGATGAGTTCACGTCCTTTGCAGCGACATGGATGAATCTGAAAACCATCATTCTTGTCAAACTGACACAAGAACGGAAAACCAAACACCACATGTTCTTACTCATAAATGGGTGTTGAACAATGAGAACACATGGACACAGGGAGGGGAACATCACACACTGGGGTCTGTTAGGGGGTGGGGGGCTAGGGGAACGATAGCAGGGGGTGGGGAGTTCGGGGAGGGATAATATTAGGAGAAATACCTAATGTAGGTGATGGGAGGATGGAGGCAGCAAATCACCATGGCACATGTATACCTTTGTAACAATCCTGCAAGATTTGCACATGTACCCCAGAACTTAAAGTATAATTTAAAAAAATGAAAGTTGGATGGAATTTTAAAATGCCTATTTAAGATAGCAAATATAAAGTCCCTAACTAATGTAATTGAAATAAAGGTTTTTCCTATACACACATATAGTGTGTATATATATATATATATATATATATATATATATTGTGTATATATATATATAGTGCGTGTCTATGTATATAGCGTGTAGATGTATATACAAAATTAAGATCTTATACTCTAAGTAAATTATATTGCTTTACTCTTATTTTTATTATGTTATAAAGTTTTTTTCTGATTAAAATAAGGCCAAGAACTGTGGCTCATGCCTGTAATTCCAGCACTTTGGGAGTCTGAGATGGGCAGATCACTTGAGGCCAGGGTATATTTCAGCCCTGTTTGTATTACAGTTCTTTTAGTCCCGCCATGTGGCAGGTCTCACATTCTTGTCCTATGTCCAGGAAGAAGGAGGTACAACTGGAGGATGAGCAAGGTAGAGAGGAGCTTTATCAAGTGGCAGAACAGTTCTCAGGAGACCCAAAGGAGTAGCTCCTTTCTGCAGGCAGGTCATCCTGATGAGTGTCCAGCTCTCAGTGGAGAGGAGACCGGGAGCAAACAGCTTCTTCCCGTAGACAGATAGTCCTGACATTCTTGAGTCTGGCTTAGTTGGAGGTTTTTATGGGAATCACTGGCAACCATGGGCAGACCTTGAATAATTACTGACTTCAGGCTATAGACTCCTCCCGGAACTTAAAGTTCGGTTCCCATGCTTCAGGGAGTCCCTGGCTTGAAGGTGAAGCTTCACCAGGAACCTACCCATTTCTGCTCAGGAGACTGTCTGCCTCCTGCCACCATCAATCATGTTATCAATAGTGCCCAGGCTGTTGTGCTGAGAGGTGCCTACAGGTCCATACTATGTTGCCCTCAGTACCCCCTTGACCCCTCTCCCATGCTTGTTGGTGCCCATACTGCAGAGGGGGCCTACATAGAAAGGGGCTGGCATGTCAGTGCAGCTCCATAAACTTGTATACCCGGCCAGGTCACGAAAGCACCTAGGCTCAGCCTCATCTTTGCTCTGAAATCAGAGTGGGTGCTGGGAGCAGGAGTGGGGATAGGCCAGGCAGCAGGAGCAGGCACTTCCAAGCCTGTGGAAGCAAGGAAACTTCCTAGGCCCCTGAGAGCTCAGAATGCCCAGCTTAGCAGCTGGGGCTGAAGGGGTGCAGCTCTGCCAAGGAGAGCAGGGCTCCTGCCCTGCCAACTCAGAAGGTGTGGGGCTCCCCGCTTGTTCCCTGCTCCTGCTGGCTGCATGGAGCACTGAGCCCTGGCCACGCCTCTCCTGCTGCAGCCAGCATCTTTTCCATGGCAGCTCTACCACAGCCATCCCTTGTTCAGATATTTTAGTCTTCACTTTTAATTGTGTTTGTTTATATTTTTAAAAAATGGTTGACAAATTTTACTGTGGTTCAGTCTCTATTAAGAAGATTATACTTAGGTTAATAAATATCTTAATAAAACTCTTTTTATCAAAGCACATACATGGCATGTCTGTTTCATTTATGAGGTGTTGTATAACAAATTTTCCACAAAATATAATGTTGTATAGTAGTACCCTCTTATTAGTGGGGAATTCCAGTAGGTGCTTGAATCTGCAGTTATTACTAAACCTTATATATTCTGTGTTTTTTTTCAATCTGATCATCAAAGCAAATGGGCAGGTAGTGTATACAGCACGGATAGGCTAAAAAAGATGACGATTCATGCCCTAGGTGGTACCAGAGCTGGACTGTGAAAAGTTTCCTTATGCTACTCAGAATGGTGCAAAATTTAAAATTCATCAACTGTTTATTTCTAGAATTTTTAATTTAATACTTTCAGAACATGCCAGGGATAGTTTGTCCCTGTTTCACAATGTCTAAGGCATCAATTAGAAGACCCAGACTGACAGCGACTCAATGAGATGAGAACGTGACTTCTCCATATGGCCTGGGCTTTCTTTACAGCATGGTAAATGGGTTGCAAGTCACCAAAAGAAAGACAAAGCTTACCTAAAGTCCCATTGGATTATAATATAGCCTAATAGATTAGTGAGTTAAGCCACATTCTGTTCATTAGGGTCAATTCACTAGAGCCAAACTTTAATGAAGAGAGGGGAGAAAGACTGCATCGTTAAGTTAAAAGAATTTCAAATAATTTAGACACATCTGTAAAACTGTCACATTTATAAATGCACAACAATTTATATCCCTTTGTGACCACCCATACCATCATTCTAACTGTCCCAGGAAGTTCTTGACCAGGATGTTTGAAAATCCAATAAATAACTCATCTTTGGTTTCAGAAAATGCTTATAAACTGATTTGTATGGCCAAATTCTTTCCTTACGTGAACAGTTAGAGGGCATATTAGGAAAACTGTCTGCACATCTGGATAGATAGCTAGTTTATCAGGACACTATTTTTCTTATCCTTATTTCTCTGAGTTCACCAGTCTTATATACCATGTCATAAACCTTACCCAAGTGAAATCAATATTTTCACTTCAAAGACCCTCTGGAAACAACTTGTTTTCCGACCCTAAACTTATAAATATCTACCCTAAATTTATGCTTAATGGACACTCATAAGCGGCTGTTTCTGTGAAATTATCCCTTGGGGCATCAAGTTTGGTAAATTTAGTTTTGTTTGATCAACAGGTTATTTTTATAGTCTTTGTGGAGGGGTCAACAGTTATCATTCTTGAATGTCAAACAGAGATTTAATTGAAAAATTCTAATCACACAGCTAAAAAACCCTTAACTCAGAAACACTGTGCTAACTTAAGGACCACTGAGCTTCTAGCTTGCAAGTTTTTCCAGAATAATGTGAGGCAGCCCCACAGTAGGTCTGAATTCTAACTTATTTTCATTGAATCTCCAAACGTTGAGTTTATTTTGTCCCTTAGAAATAAGGATTCTTTATTAAAGAATCCTTTGGCAAATGATGATATTTGAAAATTGTTGTCTTTGGTGAAAACCTGCCTGGATTTTAACAATACTATTTTTTATCTCCCTAATAGTTCTTGACTTTGAGTCTATAATTAGAAACTTACAGGAAGAGAACAGTTCTAGAATTAATCATTCTTTCTCTTGATCTAGTACCAAAGGCTGAAAAAATCCAGGGTCATCTATCAGAACTGAGTTAGACTTCCAACAATTTTGTTGTTGCATTCCTGAGACTTGCATTATATAATTTTACCTGGAAGATCTATAGGTTTTATTGGGTCTCTTGTTGATGATGACAATATATGACTAGGTTCCAGAAACACAAATTTAGGCAATGATACTCAGTAGCATTTTCTTTTCCTATGGAATCTTCTGGATCTGTTTTTTCTTGAACCAAGCATCTGTTCCCTTATAGTTATAATATATGTACAAATCTCTCTAATTGGAATAATTTCATCAAGGACAATGTGAAATCACATTGGCCACTTTGGTGAAATTTTGACATGAAAACAGTTGTTCACTTGAGAGGCCTATTTGTACAAGAATGGGAGCAACATTGAAGAGAGACTTCTTTGACTTATTTGTCTAGATGAAAGATCACTTACTTCAATTTAGTAGACTTCCAATTGTTTCTGCATCTCTCTGAGTATTTGTTACTGGTTTTGTGTTTTGTATGGCTTAAAGGAATTCTCAAGGTCCCAAGTCGCTTTTATTTCTTATTTTATCTTTATTTTTAAATCTAATACTATTATACTTTATGTTCTGTGGTACATGCGCAGAACATGCAGGTTTGTTTCATAAGTATACACGTGCCATGATGGTTTGCTGCATCCATCACCCCGTCATCTACATTAGGTATTTCTCCTAATGTTATCCCTTTCCTAGCCCCTACCTACTTTCTAACCCTTCCCTAACCTCCCCAACCCCAACAGGCCCTGATGCGTGATGTTCCCCTTCCTGTGTCCATATGTTCTCATTGTTCAACACCCACTTATGAGTGAGAACATGCAGTGTTTGGTTTTCTGTTTTTACATCAGTTTGCTGAGAATATGGTTTCCAGCTTTTCTATGTCCTTGCAAAGGGCATGAACTCATCATTTTTTATGGCTGCATAGTATTCTACGATGTATATGTGTCACATTTTCTTTATTTAGTCTATCGTTGACAGACATTTGGGTTGGTTCCAGGTCTTTGCTATTGTAAACAGTGCTGCAGTGAACATATGTGTGCTTGTGTCTTTATAATAGAATGATTTATAATTCTTTGGGCATATATCCAGTAATGGGATTGCTGGGTCAAATGGTATTTCTTTTTTTTTTTTTTTGAAAGAAAGAAAAAGAGAGGAAAGAAAGTGAGAGTGAAAGAAAGAAAAAAAAAGAATGTAAGAGAGAATGAAAGAGGAAGAGAAAGAGGGAGAGAGAACGAGATTCTTGTTCTATTGCCCAGGCTAGAAT
>CAUYLG010025203.1:0-26117 GCA_963573385.1 Cacajao melanocephalus | reverse complement strand
AGGTTGCATATAATACAGTCACTCCAAAAATTCCATTTATTGGCATAATAGAGGTTTTTAATACCCATTTTTAGACTGCATTCTAGCCTGAGCAATAGAACAAGAATCCCGTTCTCTCTCCCTCTTTCTCTTCCTCTTTCTTTCTCTCGTACATTCTTTTTTTTCTTTCTTTCACTCTCACTTTCTTTCCTCTCTTTTTCTTTCTTTCAAAAAAAAATTTTAAAAAAATTCCATTTATCTATGCTTTCATACTCCTTCCTCCTAAGAACATCTGGGGAGGGGAGTTCTGCCTTTCAACTGACTGTAGGCCACAACTGAATTCATTCTTCAACTGAACTTAGAGAATGTTAATGTCATACAAATATGCATGAGCCAATTATACAAATTAAAAATTTACTAAGGAGAATAAACGTGTACTTGTGATGCAGCCTCCCACCTCACATGCAATATTTTTAAGTAAAAGAAAAGCGATTCCTTCAAAGAAGGAGGAATTGCTTTGGCTAACAAGAAAGTTTCAGAGGAATTTCGGCATAAATATTCTCAGCCTCATCGCATCTGTCTGTGCTTGTAGGTTTTTTTTCATTGTCTATTTTAGGTTTCACTCCTTTCCTCCAAGTGTACTTATCTTAGCATAAGAAATGTAGTTGAGTTACATACTGGCACTGTAACTTTAATTTTCACAATTAAGCCCTCGGCTTGATTCTAAGATATATCTTACCTGAAACTATAAGAGATAAATTTTTATTTTCAGAATTGCCACTGAGGCATTCTACTTTTTCATCCTTGTTCTGTATAAATGCTAAAATCTTCAAAAGTAGCTGCTTCAAGCCATAATGTTAGTAACCATGATTGCCACCTTTGTAACTAAGTGCCAGCTGTGTAAATTCCAGTGCATTGCCCTCCCTTTGCAACCCATTTCATCCGTAGTCAACAGAGTAAAAAAAGTTACCGTAGGCCACAGTTTACCCATATGTAATTTCTATCTCTGTGTACTTCAGTGAAGAAATATCTATCCACCAGTTTAAGTCAGAATACAGTCGCTATTACTTATCCCTCTCTTATCCTACACTCATATCCAAATACAGTAGAATATGATTCTTTTATGATTCTCAAATTTGTTCATCTGTCATCTCCACTGTCATGATTCCTAATAATGCTATATCCCCAGAGTCAATTCTGAAATCTAAATGCCTTTAAAATTGAAGTCCTGTGTACTTACTAAATCCCAGGTAGCACAGTGCTTTAATGCTATTAAGGGTATTGTTGTGATAGATTGAAAATACTTATATTTCCATTAATTTGTTTTTCTTAGGTCATTGTCAATTATTTGTATTTCTGTTTTTAAAATGTTTTGTTCATTTAAATAATGTCAAAATAATTATAATTTTACTATTGAATATTAATGCATTAGTTGAAATGTGAACTAAGAAAATCCAGAGATAAGTACCAATTCTGTTCATTTTAAAATTTTAAAACATTGCAATGTAATGTACTTATTTAGCAATTAGTTTCAGGAAAGAAGTAAATTTTGTACATATAATCTTGGTTATACTACAGTATGTTTCTCCATTTACATATTTTAAAAGGGAATTGGAAAAAAATAAGTAGCTACAGACATTTGAGGTTTTATACATATCTTTGTGGCATCACAAATACAAATAATTGTAAATTAGTTGTGGAGGTACATTGAGGCCCAGGTAGATAATAAAATTAATATAAAATTGTAAACTTTTCCTGGTAGGTTTAAAATATATTAAAATATAGATAAACCCTAACTGACAGTTTATTTTTTAAAACAACTATCACCTTAAATAAATATGCTTTTATTAAGATTTGAAGGAATACAGTCCAGGTGGTTATGACAGTGCCCAGTTGCAACTGAATTAGCATGGTTTATTTGCTGATTGCCTTTATTTTAGCTGAGATCTTCTTCCCACTTAAAATCTAGTAAACCTTTTCAACTCCAATAGCCCACATAAGTTGTGCTAAACTCCTCAAAAATATTCCTGGTACTGTAGAGTTAATGTTCTCAGGTCATCTCTGACATCAATAGTTGTTCTATGCAATATTGACATCTTCCTTGAATTTCCCAAAACAAACAAAATCAACAATAAACATAAACCTCATCTATATAATACATCAATCTAGTAGAATCAATGAAAGATTTGGAATTTAGAGAAGGAAATTTCTTCACAGCAACTGTGTAATAAAGAGTCAAACTCCCTTTTTGATGTTTGGCTACTGGCTTTGATTTAAACTTCATCTTTCTTTCCCTTTTGGCTCTACATATGGACAGATTGGTGCCCTTGGGAAATTTGAACCTTGTACATCTCCAGCCAGCATGGGAACTTTTCTCCAGTCACTGGAGAAAACAGCTCACTCACTCTGCTTGCTCCAAGGCAGTCTGGATCTGCTTGTGCAAGCTGTGCCCTCCCCTGTAGTCCCTTGCATGTGTAAGAAACTATTTCTATGGTGGGGGTTTGCAGTCTGTACATCGGAATCAAAGTTTGGGCAAAAGTTCATCCATCTTCTGCTACTTGCTGACAAAACAAACTCAGACACGTTCAGATTGAAATGTGGACAAAAATGCTCTTAATTGTTCTTTTCAAATCTTGTTTCTTGGGATACTCTGTATTACCTCTTTCCTCCCACTTTAATACTAGCTTCACGTCATCTTGTTGCATATCCTCCTTTTCCTTCCATCATCTCTCTCTTATTCTACAAACTCTTCCTTACTTGTCACGTAGAAAAATTTAGTTAGTTATTTTATGGACTTGCAACCTAATGACTGCCCCAAGGGTCTGACCTTTCCTGACAAGACAGTTATAAATGTATTTACTAAACAAAATCATTTCTCTGCTAGAGGGAGTTATGGTGACATTTTCTTACATCTGTGAATGTGTACATCTATATTTGTACTCCTTCACAAATACTGACAAACATCATAAAGCACTTTTTAATTTGGATACCTGTGTAGCATCTTCATTCATCTTTTCCTTCTGGCTGAATAACACTTTTTAGAGGTATAAGCTATTTTTATGAAACTTTAGTCTTTTTGTGAAATCAAGAAATACTTAATTCATGTCTTTCTTGTGATTATTATTAATTTATTTTACTTTTTTGATCCTATCTTACATAGTTTAATAGACTCATGCTTTTATTTTTACCAATCTGAACACTTTTTCTAACATAATTTTAAAGAGAAGAAATCTGTTTTTCTTTCTGAATAGTAATAATTTAAATACATTTAAAAAATAACTTGAAAAGTTTCCTCCTCCCCTCAGCTTGAGATGATACCTCAACAACAACAAAAAAAATCAGAGCAGCATCAGATGATATAAATTGTTCAAACATTCTCTCCTTTTTCAGAAACGCTCTATGCCTGTTAGTATAGAGTGTTAGTAATTTGTAATTAAATTAAAATTAAAATTAAAATTAATGTTAGTCAAAAATTAAAATAAACATTAGTAATTGAACGTTGCTAACAAAATTAAAATAAATATTAGTAATTTATTTTCTCTCATCTCTAAACTTGCCCTTCTCTACAGTGTTTTTTGATGTTGGGACTGGGACTGTGAAAAGCACATTTCTGCTGTTCCAGATGGCTCCCTGTCAGCCCATTTATGCTGGAGGTTGCAAATGCTTTTTTTTGTGAAAAATCAGACCTTGGCAATAACCTTGAGCAGTAGGATACACATGACTTCAACAAACTTAGTGTTCCAATAATGGAACACCTGGCATAAATAGGTTAAGATCTGAAAGTAGACGGCCCTAGAAGACTGTAAGCTTGGAGGAAGAGGAAGGGACTTCTTAATTCCTGGGGCATTCTTGTGAGCTTTTTGTCTATTTCTCTACTTGTGAGTATCACCTTAACACACTTCTTCACCTGGCAGTGACAATTTCTTCCTGTAGCAACAGCTGGGTGCAGTTTGCAGTTTTGCCAATATTAGAAACACTAATTTCATCATATTCTTTCAGCGGCACTGGCATCAGCCAGCTGGTGCCCAGTATTGAGTTTTCAACATTTGTCATTATTAACTTTATCTTGAATGAATAGTTGAATGTTCTGTATAAGAGACAAATATTTTATTGATTACCTATCTCAGTCTGTTGGAACTGCTATAACAAATTACCATAGACTGGGTGTCTTATAAACAGGAGAAATATATTTTTCATAGCTCTGGAGGCTGGGAAGTTCTAGATCAAAACACCATCAGATTTCATGTCTGATGAAGGCCTGCTTCCTAGTTCATAGACAGCCTTCCTCTGGTCATGCCCTCATATGGTAGCAAGGTTAAGAGAGCACTCCAGAGCCTCTTTGTAAGGGCACTGATGTCACTCATAAGGGCTCTACCCTCTTGACTTACACACTTATCAAAGTTTCCACCTCCTAATACCATCTCATTGGTAATTAAGACTTCAATGTATTATTTTGGGGAGAACACAAATATCAGTTTATAGCATTACCTTACAGGAAAGTTGACTCCCCTTTGTCATAGACCTTACCAATGGGACAAATCTGTGAAAGTCAGATGGAAAATAAAATATGCCAGAGTAACCAGTCACTTCACAGGCAAGGGGAGAGAGATAACCTTTATATTCAGGAGAGAGAAAGTTGTCCCTAGTTCTGACTGAAAAAAAAAGTTATTTTTATAAAAATGTAAATAAATAATGGACACATATGCATTTATACATATATTTATGCATGCATACATACAAATACATAAAAAGAGAGAGGATTTGCTCCTTGGATATGAGTTGGAATAATCCTGGGTCCTAACACTTTGCAATGTAAGCACATCTTTCTAAGAGTCACCTAATAAACCCTGGGGCTTCTGACTTTTATGACTTAGAGATGCCTTCAAGTCTGGACTTTGTATTTCTAGAAATATAAATATACATGGACCCAGCACATTAATCTTTCTGAGAGTTTGGGAATTAAACTAGGGTCTTAGTCTATGCTGTAACTATTTGGTCCTTTCAGATCACAGCACTTGACTAGAAAAATGGCCAAAGATCAAATTCTCATGTTATACCAAGAGAAAAATGCTTCTATAGTATATCAAATCAGCATTAGCTACTTACATATTGTGTACATTTCTGCATCTCAGTGGCCTAAGCCTATTTAAAAGCACTGAGAAACCTGGATAATTTTTTTCCTACTCCTGGGTCCATCATTCTTTCCTTGCTGTGTACACTTACCATTACTGGACAGTGGTCCCTCCCCTAAAGTAAGTGTTTTGTTTTGTTTTATCTATATCCCCTTCCCTAAACTCTTAATTTTGTAATTTTCAATTTTTTTGATGAATAGTAGGTGTATATATATTTGTAGGATACAGGAGATATTTTGATATAGGCATACAATATATAATAACCACATCAGAGTAAATGGAGTATCCATCACCTCAACCATTTATCCTTGCTTTGTGTTATGAACAATACAATTATACTCCTTTAGTTATGTTAACATGTACACTAAATTATTATTGACTGTAGTCACTCTGTTGTGCTATCAAATACTAGATCTTATTCATTCAAATTATAGTTTTGTGCCCATTAACCATGCTCACTTCTCTCCACCCTCGGTACTCTTCTCAGCCTTTGGTAACCAACACTGTACTCTCTTGATGAGTTTGTTTGTTTTCATTTTCAGCTGTCACAAATAAATGAGAACTTGAAAGTATGTCTTTCTGTGCCTGACATTTTTTGCTTTACGTAACGATGTCCAGTTCCAACCATGCTGTTGCAAATAACACGATCTCATTCTTTTTTCATATCATCCAACATGTCTCTCATATTCTTATTCATCTCCAGTCCTTTATTTCTCCTCCGTACATCAGTTTAAGTGTTTCTATAGACTTTTCTATGTATCGTACTTCTGAAATGTCTAGTCTGGTATTGACTCCATGCTTTGAAATCTTTATTCCGGATGGCATTTTTGGTTGGTTGGTTTTTAGAGATACTCTTTTGTGCTAAAATTCTCAATCCTTTTATCTTTTCCTTTAGGCCTGTTAAAATATTAATTATAATTGTTTTAAAACCCCTATATTATTTTTCCAGTGTCTAGCTAAGTCTGTTTCAAATCTAATGTATTTATTAAAGTTTACATTTTCCTGTAAGTCTTCTAATTTTTAATCGTTTACTAGATGTTCTGTTTTAAAATACTACCCAAATTGAAGTAAAGGCTGTTTACACCCCAAAATGTCCAGCTTTTATTCCGTCATACAGCTATGGTAAGAGACTGATTACATTGATTCAATGAAGACTTGAGATGACCAAGGTTTTGTTATGAAGGCAGTTCACGATGCAGATGTTTATTTCCTTCCAGGCTTGTGTGAATACAGACCTATAATCTCCCCTTGTATAATCAGCTGGAAAAAAAATATCTGCTTTTAACAGGCTTATGTAATTAGGCCAGGGCCACCTGATCTTCTGAAGTTCAACTGATTTGAGAACTTAATTACACCTGCAAAGTATCTTCACAGCAGTATGTAATTAACGCTTATTTGAGCAGAAAGATAAAGTTTATACAGTTGACCCTTGTACAATGCGGGGCTTAGGAGCAGCAACCCCTATGCAGTCAAAAACCCAGATATAACTGTTGATTCCCCCAAAACTGAACTACTAGTAGCCTATTGTTGACTGGAAGCCTTATTGATAACATAAAAGTTAGTTAACACATATTTCGTATGTTATACACATTATATCTATTGAAATAAGCTAGAGAATATAAAATGGTATTAAGAAAATTATAAGGAAGAGAAAATATATTTACCATTTATTAAGTGAAAGTGGATCATCATAAAGGTCTTCATACTCATTGGTTTCATGTTGAATAGACTGAGGAGGAGAAGCCAAAAAAGGGCTTGGTCTTGCTGTCTCAGAAGTGGCAGAGGTGAAAGAATATCCATGTATAAGTGTACCAGTGCAGTTCACCTGTGTTTTCCATGGGCCAACTGCATTGTTATCATCCAACTCTTTCTTATTCATTTACCAACAGAAAGCATTATCAATTAGATGTCTGAACATGTTGATATATCCAGTTTGCCTAAAGTTTTATTTTCCTGATTCAATGGTTAGCCAAATTTAATCTTTTCTACAAATATATTTACAATTGCTTGTATACATTATTACATACCCAAATCTAACAGATAGGATTGCTTTAAATTATCAATTACTGGGTACAAAACACCATTAACTTAGATAATCTGACAGATAGTGACATCATATACAAAATGAATCCCTTTAAGAAAATTTACTTAGATTAGTGAGGGGATATTTCTGTATACACAGATAGTGCAGAGAGTGGGAAAATGAAATGTACTTTGGATAATTTAGACAACAGGTATCACCTTTGAGAGGAAATTTAGAGACAAGATTTGCTAAAGGATATACATATATATAATATGTATGCCTATGTTTGTGTATATATGTATGTATGTGTCATAATTAGTGCATATGGAGACATATACATATGTTTGATATTAAACTTGCTCTCAAATTTACGTTTTCTCTATATTTTTTGAACTTGTTTGCATATTTATTTGCATTCAATTCCATTTAAATTAGTCTGGTTATGTTTAGAAGTCACTGAAAATCATTTTGGAAAAACATGGATAAAATAACAAAAGTAATGCATGACTTAATTCTAATTTTTACTAAAACAGTGGTAAGATTATTATTTCTATTCTAAAGATGAAAAAACAGTAGAACAAATAAATATTAAAATTATTATATTTACGTGGACTCATTTATACAACTTGCTCCTAAATGACTTTTGGGTAAACTATGAAATTTAGGCAGAAATAAAAAAAATTCTTTGAAATAAATGAAAACAAAGATTCCACATACCACAATCTCTGGATGCAGCAAAACCAGTGTTAAGAGGAAAGTTTATAGCACTAAATGCCTACCTCAATAAGTTAAGGAAATCTCAAATGAATGATCCAACATCACATCTAGAAAAACTAGAAAAACAATAACAAACCAATTCCAAAGCTAGCAGAGGAAATGAAATAACTAAAATTAGGCCAGAACTGAATAAATTGAGATCCAAAAATTCATACAAAGAATCAACAAAACCAAAAGTTGGTTTCAAGAAAAGAAAACTCTTATGCACAGCTGTCAGGAATGTAAATTAGTTCAACCACCATGGAAAGCAGTTTGAAGATTTCCCTGAGAACTTAAACCAAAACTACCATTCAACCCATCAACCCCATTACTAGTTTGCATCCAAAAGAAAATAAATTCTTCTACCAAAAAATACATGCACTCACCTGTCCATCACAGCACTATTCACAAGCCTAGCCGCCCATCCATGGTGTAATGGATAAAGAAAATGTTGTGCATATACACCATGGAATATAATGCATTCATAGAAAAGAACAAAATCATGTCCCTTGCAGCAACATGAATGCAGCTGAGGGCCATTATGTTAAGCAAATTAACACAGGAATAGAAAAGTAAATAACACATGTTCTTACTTATAATTGTAACCTAAACATTGGGTAATCATAGAAATATAAATGGCAACAATAAAAAGTAAGCACTACTAGAGGGGTAAAGGAGAGAGGGGACAAGGGTTGAAACACTAACTATTGGGTATTTTGCTCGATACCTGGGTGATGGAATCATTCATATCCAAAACCTCAGCATCACACAATAAACCCAGGTAACAAACCTGTACATGTAATCCTTGAATCTAAAATAAAATAAAAAAACTATAAAACCAATAAATACATATTATAATTACTATTACATATTTATGGACATATTTAAATATATAAACCTATGCACACATATGCACATGCACCTACATGATACAGAGTCCACACATCTATCTATTTTGGTGTACAAATGTGCATCTGAATCATTCTGAAGTTCAGCATAAGAGTTTGTTTCTCTATTAATGGACATGTATATAGTGGCATACTTCATTTTATTGCACTTTGCTTTACTGTGCTGCTTCTGAGATTTTGTGTTTGTTAGAAACTGAAAGTTTGTGGAAACCCTGCATCAAGCAATTATATTAGTGCAATTCTTCAAGAAGCATGATCTCATTTCTTGTCTCTGTATCACATTTTGGTAATTCAACAATATTTAAATGTATTATTATAATTATATCTGTTATGGTTATTTGCGATCAGTGATCTTTGATGCTGCTGTGTTTGATGCCACTAACCACACCCAAATCAAATAGCAAATTTAATTAATAAACGCTGTGTGTTTCCTGACTGTTCCACAGACCAGCCATTCCCCCATTTCTCTCCCTCTCCTCAGGCCTCTGTATTCCCTGAGACACAATGTTATTGAAATGAGGCCAATTACATCATGAAATCTGTAATATTTATAATCAGAGGAAAATTTACTGTAATTAATAATATAGGTTTGATTTGCTATACTAAAAATTATCTCCTGTTTTATAACCTGACTGTAATTGCAGTATATTTTTAAAAACCTCACTAACCTGCTAAACTCATACTGAAGGTCTGATTCTCTCAGATGTTGGTGGAGAATAATGCAGACTGTGTGACTGGTATTACTTCATGTGAAAGTTTAAATGTTTTGAAACTTTTGTGATAAAAATTTGTCTCCATTCTCCATGGGGATAAAATGTTGTATTACAAAAAAAAAAATGAACAGTCCATTTATAAAGCTTTTGTGAATAGCTATAGTCGGGAAAGTTATAAGAAAGTAAATCTGATGGTTTTAATTCAGAATTATCCTAGGAAAAAAAGTTGGCCAATTAATAATCCTGTAATGTCCTCTAAGCATTCAAATGAAAGGAGTTACACATACCACACTTTAAATCAGTAGCTGGAAATGATTAACCTTAGTGAGGAAGACATGTTGCAAGCCAAAATAGGGTAAAAGCTCAGCCTCTTTTGGCATGTAGCTAAATAACAAATGTAAAGAAAACGTTTTCTCTTTTTTTTCTATACTTTAAGTTCTGGGGCACATGTGCAGAACATGCAGGTTTGTTACATAGGTATACACGTGTCATGGTGGATTTTGAAAAGAAATGATTTAAAAATAATAAAAAAATAAAATCAACACAAAATAAAAATGAGTGAAAAACTTGAGCAGGCATTTTATAAAAGCAAACATTCAAATAGTCAATAAAGGGCAAAAATATAAAATTTCATTATTGATTAAGGAAATGCATATTAAAACTATATTGAAATGGTAGTATATACTCCAGAATGGCTAAAGTTAAAAAGACAATCTGATGAAATTAAGTCTTGGTAAGTATGAGAAGTAACTGGAATTCTTATACATTTCTGATACAGGCATAAATTGTGACATACCCTTTGAAAGCTGGTTGGTACTCTTTACAGAAGTTGAAAATGTACATGCTATAACCCAGAAATCCTATTCCTAGTATATATATACATGCCTAATGGAAATGTGTATGTATGTGCACCGGAAGATAGCAACAATGCTTATAGCAAAACTATTTAAAACATTCCCAAGGTGGAAACAGCCCACATGTTTGTTGGCAGAAAGAATAAATAGTTGCCAGTTGGTTATATAATGCATTATACGACAATGAAAATGAACTAATATAGCTCCACATAGTAACATGAATAAATCTTACAAACATATTATTAAGGAAGTCAGGCACAAAACATACACATTGTATTATTCCAACTGCTTGGTTAAAAACAGAACTAATCTATGTCTTAAAATGGTTTGGGGAGTGGAGAGAAAGTACAGTGATTAGAGGAGGGCATGAAAGGTGAGTTCTAGGGTGTTGGGAATGCTCCATAGCTTGATCTGGATTTAGGTTACTGGAGTGTGTTTGCTTTGTCACAGATCATTGAGTTGTACACATAAAATCTGTATTTTTTTTTTAGTATAACTGTAATATTTCAATAAAAAAGAAGTTAAAAAAACCAGAAAATGTTCTTGAAGGAAATTTAAAGTCCTACTTAAGTCAATACACAAATGATAAGAAAGCAAAAGACCCTGGCTTCATCGCTTCAAATGACAGGCTGACTCTCTTCTTAGTAATACTGCTGGTGACTTTAAGTTAAAGCCAATACTCACTAACAGTTCAAAAATCATAGGGCCCTTAATAACTATGCTAAATCTACTCTGCCTATGCTCTGTAAGTCAAATAACAAAGCCTGAATGACCACATATCTATGTATAGAACTTATAAACTTTTTTTGAAACTTTTATTTTAGGTTGAATGGTACATGTTAAGGCTTGTTACTCAGGTGAATTCTTGTCACAGGGGTTTTCTGTATGGATTATTTCTTCACCCAGGTATTAAGCCCACTACCCAATAGTTATCTTTTCTGCTCCTCTCCCTTCTCCCACCTTCTACCCTCAATGTCTGCTGTTTCCTTCTTTGTATTCATGAGTTTTCATCATTTAGCTCCCACTTATTAGAGAGTATATGGTGTTTGATTTTCTGTTTCTGCATTAATTTGCTAAGGATAATAGTCTCCAGCTCCATCCATATTCCCACACCAAAAAAGACATGATCTCATTCTTTTTTTGTGGCTGCATAGTATTCTACAGTGTAAATGTACCACATTTTATTTATTCAATCTGTCACTGACAGGTGCTTATGTTAAGTCCATCTCTTTGCTATTGTGAATTGTGCTGCAGTGAACATTTGCATGCATGTGCCTTTATGATAGAATGATTTTTATTCCTCTGGGTATATACCCAGTAATGGGATTGCTGGGTCAAATGGTAGTTCTGCTTTTAGCTCTTTGAGGAATTGCCATACTGCTTTCCACAGTAGTTGAACTAATTTTCACTAGTTGAACAATAAAACAGTGTATAGGCGTTCCCTTTTCCCCGCAATCTCGCCAGCATCTGTTGTTTTTTTGACTTTTTAGTAATAGCCATTGTGGCTGGTTTGAGATGGTACCTCATTGTGGTTTTCATCTGCATTTGTCTAATAATCGGTGATACTGAGCTTTTTTTTTTCATATGCTTCTTGGAAGCATGCATGTCTTCTTTTGAAAAGTGTTTGATCAGGTCCTCTGCCCACTTTTACATGAGGTTTTTAGTTTTTCCCTAGTACATTTGTTTAAATTTCTTATAGATGCTGGATAGTAGGCCTTTGTCTGATGCATAGTTTGCAAATATTTTCTCCCATTCTGTAGATTGCCTGTTTGTTGATAGTTTCTCTTGCCAATACATAGAAGGAGGTCAAAATATCAACATTAACAGTAGTTTGGAAGAAAGTAGATTTAACTGTCATGGGTGACTTTCAGGAGCTCATGATTCCAGAAGCGGAAGTAACTACAGATGTGGCAGAAATAGCAAGATAAATAGAATTAAAAGTGGAGATGGAAGATGTGACTGAATTTCTGCAATCTCATAATAAAACGTTAACTAATAAGGGCTTGCTTCTTATGGATGGGCAAATAATGTAGTTTCTGAGATGGAAACTGCTCCTGGTGAAGATGTGAACACTGTTCACATAATAACAAAAGTTTTAAATATTTCATAAATTATTTGATAAGGCAGCAGTAGGGTTTGCAAGTTTTGACTCCAATTTTAAAGTTCAATTTTGAGTAAAATACTATCAAACAGCATTGCATATTACAGAGAAATCTTTTGTAAAAAGAAAAGTCAATCAATGCATCAAGCTTTATTGTCTTGTTTTAAGAAGTGAGCAGAGCCACCCCATACTTGAACAACAAGGAATCTGTCAACAGCCATCAGCAGCTAGACAAGACCCTTCACCAGCAGAAAGATTACAACTCACTGAAGGCTCAGATGATCATTAGCATTTTTAGCAATAAATTTACTTTGAATATAGATGTACATTGTTTTACAGACATAATGCTTTTGCATACTTAATGGACTACAGTAGAAAGTAAACAACTTTTATATCTACTGGAAAACCAAAAAATTTGTGTAATTCACCTTATTGCGATATTCACTTTATAGCTGTGGTCTGGAGCCAAACCCACAATATATCAAAGGCATGCCTGCACATAAAATGTAAGTGTTTTGCATAGGATAAAGATATTTAAACCTCTCTCCATCTTTCTCTCATCATATATATGTACACACATATGTATACAATATATCTCTATTGAAATCATTTTACTGCTTTTCTTTTTTATTATATTATAAATCATTTTTAATTTTTAAAGGTACTAGAGTAATAATGAAGAAAATGATATACCTTAAATTATCTCCCATTACGTAACAGGGAAATTAGTAGTGTAAATACTTTTTTCATTGTCAATTTGCTGCTGAAGAACTAAGGAGGAAAGGTTAATGTAAGTTGATCAGTTGATCCTGTTTTGATTTTGGCTCTGTTTCTAAAGTTATAATTATAAAAAGCAAAATAATCATAGATGTTTCTTTTGAGATCAAAGCAACACATGATGCTGAACTGCTAAAACAGAGTTTGAAAAATTCCCAAGTGCCAACATCCAGACTCGTGTCCATTGCTGATATCACTAAAGAATCATAATAAGCATTCTGACTGAATCAACGTGAGTCTCCAAACACTTCTTGACACAGGGTTATAGGCAACCACTACCAATTATTTTGCATTTTCATTAAAATGAATCCCGGTGTTTCTAAACCAGCATGAAATTATTAGTCCTACTCTCTGATCTGTCTGTATAACAAGAAAATAAAATAATAATTTTAAGATCAGAACTTAAATGTGCCTTACATTCATAAGTTGGACTAACCCCATTTTCTGTTCAGGTGCACCACTTATATTTTAAGAACCCTCCTGTGAATAATCATTGTTAAAGTGAGCAAACCAGTATATCAATGGAAAACTATCTTTATCATTGGTAGAAGTAACAATGGTATGAGTCAAACACCTGAGAAACATTACTGAAATAATAGGTAATGCTTATTTGTAATTTGCTATGTGCTAGGTACTATTCTACATGCTTTATTTTCATTAAGTCATCTGTTTATCATGGCAGCATTATAAAGTCACTATCTTCATCATCTTTACTTCATGAATAAGTAAACAGAGGCAGAGACTTGCCCAAACTTGGCAATAGGGTATTTAACCTATATCTTGTCAAGTAGGTTGCCAGATTTTGAAGCTGGGAATTATAGTAGTATAGCATATGAATGATCACATAATATATCAAGGATCACGTGTTTGAGATTATGATTAAAAATGTATCACCCAAAAAGATCAGCTAGAGAAAAACACTAAAGAGACTGCAATCCACCATACGTGAAGGTTAAACCCACCTTGAGAATAAGTATAAGGGACACTATGACAACACTTTCCAACTCTATATCACAGAATTTGTATTTTAAAAAGAAAAATAGACAAATCAAAAGGAAAATCTAAGAATTCTGAACGCTTGTAAGACCTACACACTTACTGGAAATTGACGAGATATATGATCACAACTTAATGCCAATTGATAATATTTTATATGAGAATACTATTAACATGAAGAGGGGTAAGATAGAGGGTAGTTCCTAATGGAAAAAACGAACAAATTCTTGCCTCAAACCAGTTGAGGAGTAATAAGTAAAGCAAGAAATACAGGCATAAAATGAAAGTCTGTAGCTTAGGTTTATTGGACCTCTGTCTTTGCTTACTCCCACAAAAATACCAGATATTTCATCTAGCAAAGTAAATGTATTAAAGCACAAAAAATTTCCTCTTTTTAAGCCTGATCAAGTGAAACATGAACCTACATAATTTCAAATAGTTTTTTTTCTCTTTCTCTCTAGATATGTAAAAATATCTTATATGTTGTGTATTTATATTACATATATAGATAAACATTGTATATTTGTAAAAATTTAAAACAATATTTATACCTAATACATATTTTTTCTATTTTATTTTTAATATTGTAAATATTTGGAGTTGTGTTACATAAAAGAATTATTTGAGATTGTCAATTAATTTTAAGATTGTAAAGAGCTCTTGAGTTTAAAAATGATTCACTGATTAGAGTTTGCATTGTGTATTTTTTGCTTGTTTGTTTTTTTGAGACGGCATCTATTCTGTCACCCAGGCTAGAATGCGGTGGCACTATCGGCCTGCCTTGGCCTCCCAAAGTGCTGGGATTACAGGCATGAGCCACTGCACCCAGCCCTAACATTGTGTATTTTTCTATCCATTTTACTGTCAACATTTCTTTATACTGATAATTTGTCTTTCATAGGAAGTACACGATTGTCATATTTTGTAAACCACTATTATAATATGTGTTTTTAATGGGGACATTTAGTATATTTACATTTATCTTACTAATCTTCTTCAGTTTAAATGTCTGTTATGTCACATGATTCATCTAACATCTTAACATAACTTCATTTTTTTCTCTTTTTACTGTATAGTTTTTCCTTATGATTTTCAGTCAAAAATTATTTCTCTTCATGTTCGGTTATATTTTAAATGTCAGATATTGTAAATTAAACTTTTAGAGAAAAATTGAGTTTCTATGTGATAGTGTCATCCCCAAGGAGGTTTTATTTTGATTTGGTCAGCCAGCTGAGTTAGGATAGACGGTCTTATTTTAATCAGAGATTGAACTAATGTTGAGCTGGGACCATGAGAGCTGGCCGAGTTTGGAATCACAATTACTTTTAAGGTGTGGACATTTGAAGTCTTGACTGAAGGTTTGTGCTATTTCCCAGTCTTTCTACATTACAGGACCCTAAAATCCAATTTATGTTTTTCTTACCCACGAGTACTTGCTGCAAGATCATTTCAGCTTCTCAGCTTTGTGATTAATACCTTCTAATCTGAAAATACCGTGAGGAGGGAAGTTGCAACAAATATATCTTTCTCTGCTTCCCATTTTCTAGGATCTTGACCCTGAAAATCCTTATTGCGATTTCCCTTCTTTTTCTTCTTAATTGTCTAATATTTCCAGTTGCTCCCAATAGGAAGATTGTTAAAGATCCAGCTTATATTCAACATTGCTGGAAGCAGAATCTCACATGAATGTATCATAATTTCTATAGGGATAGTTGCAGTACGTTAAGCTAGTATTTATCTTTTTCTGCAGTTTTTGTTGTTGTTATTGTTATTTCTACTGTTACTTGCTAATATTGTCTTGGTTTCTTTATTTCTTTATGGACATTGCTTCTGAAACACAATTATTTTTCCTTCTGATGACTGTTTATGTTTTTTCTATGTATTATCATCTTAAAGTTTAAATAAATAGTATGCATTTTCAATGTGATTAAAATGAAATATGTTTTCTGTTGAAAACATTTTAGGTATTTCTGAGGGTATTATAACATTCAGACTGGTAATCATGGACCAAGTGACGAATGGGGACCAAGTGACGAATGGGAAACTGGAAAAAAAACCTTAAGGATTTGGGCAAGTGACACGTTGTTAATATAAGCCATGTTGGACAAATGCCCAATGCCTTTTACTGGGAAATGCTGCTTAGAACACTATAGCTGGTAATCATTTAGCCCAGGCATGAACCACAGGCTGGTTTTTATGGTAAGAGACTTTAAATAAGATTTTAATACCTTTATCTAATTTCCCTATCTGTCAAGCTTTTTATTGCTTTTATAACTTTTGGGGAGTATTCAGAAATCTGATGGTCAAATAAGCAATAGGACAAAAATAAAGTGTGTTGAGGCATGAGAGAAAAGGAAATTATATTTTGATATTTATCTACAAAGCAATACAAAATGGAAAAAGGGAAATGAAAAAAAGCAAAAATAACTTGCTAAGATTTTATCTTGTAGACTAATTCATTTTCATTGCAGTGTAGAATTATGCATATATTTCCTATTAACAAGATATTTGTTTTGTCAGTTTTGAGAAATAGACACATCATTGTTATCAATAAACTGAAAGAGACACAGCTTTTGATAAATCAAATAACAGTTTCTTAATGCAAATATTATACCACTAGAAAACATCACTATTTATCTAAAAAATGAGATAAAATAAAATAGAAAGGGCAAATGGGAAATAACCAGGATTCTGTTCAGGTAACAGTAATAATTTTAATATGACAAATATTTCTTAAAAAGATAAGTGCTTCTTGTATATCTGCAAATTTCACCAGATCTCCTGTGTATACAAATATAGCTATTTTTGCTTACAGGTTTTGCATTGTCAGCAACATAAAATAGTCTAATATAAAATATATTTTAAGGATACTAAGTATCTTGCATATTAAAGTAAACTTGTATAAGTTGGATGTGAACATTAATAGATTATTTTAAGTAATATCTAAAAACAAGATTAAAATATTTTATTTGTAGTCTTTTATTACGTATTTCGATATATTAATCGACAACACAAAGGTTGAAGAATGAGTCCAGTAAAATATGCTAAAATTATAAATGAAAAAAAATGAAAGGACATAAAGCTTGTTAACTGTGGTAAATTAGATTATCTGTCTCAATTATCTATCTCTCATTTTATTCCTATCATTTGCCATATGATTTTGCAATTTTTACTACCAAAATCACATTTGGATTTAGCAATGTGACTTTCTTTGGCTAATAGCATATGGGCTAAACTAAAAATGTGCCAGAACCATTCCTAGGTATCTATGGGCATTGTATGTTTTTTCTTTCTCTTTTTAACCTCTGCCGTCACCATAAAGCAAGTTTTCCCCATGTAGCTTCCACTTCTTTAGCCTATGTACCAAATTAGTACACAAAGGGAAGACCAGAGACAAAGCTGCAATAATAGATCTGCTGTTTAAAGCAGATCAACTAGGTCTGCTGTTTAAAGCAGATTTGCGTTAGTTCCCCCCAAATCTCATGTCAAACTGTAATCCCCTGTTGGAAGAGCAGCCTAGAAGGAGGTGATTAGCTTACAGGTGTGGATTTTCCTTTTTCTGTTCTTGTGGTAGTGAGTGAGCTATCATGAGATCTGGTTGTTTTAAAGTGTGTAGCACCTCCTCCTTCTCTTTTTCCTTCTCCAGCCATGTGAAAGGACATGACTCCTTCCTCTTAAACTTCCTCCATGACTATAAGTTTTCTGAGGCATCCCAGGCATACTTCCTGTACAGCCTATCAAACCATGAGTCAGTTAAACCTCTCTTCTTTATAAATTACCCAATCTCAGGCAGTTATTTGTAGCAATGCAAGAATAAACACATACAGAAAATTTTTATTGAGAAGTGGAGCATTGCTATAATGATACCTGAAAATGTGCAAGCAACATTGTACTTGGGTATTGGTCAGAGTTTGGGACAGTTTGGAGGGCTCAGAAGAAGAAAAGAAGATGAGGAAAAGTTTGGCATTTCCTAGAGATTTGTTAAAGTGTTGTGACCAAAATGCTGATAGTGATATTGGCAATAAAGTTCAGGCTGAGGAGGTCTCAGATGGAGATGAAGAACTTATTGGGAACTGGAGATAAGGTCACTTTTGTTATACTTTAGCAAAAAAAGTTGGAGGAATTGTGCCCCTGCTCTGGAGATCTGTGGAATTTTAAACTTGAGAGTAATGTTTTAGGGTATCTGGTGGAAGAAAGTTCTCAGCAGCGAAGTGTTCAAGTTGTGGCCTGGCTGCTTCTAAGAGCATATGATCATATGTGTGATGGAAAGGATCATCTGAAACTGGAACTTATATTTAAAAGGGAAGTAGAAAATAAAAGTTGAAAAACTCTGAAGACTGATCATGTGGTAGAAAATAAAATCCAATTTTCTGGGGAGGAATTCAAGCAGCTGCAGAAATCTGCAAAAGAGGAATCAAATATTAACAGCCAAGACAAAGGGAAAAAATCCTTCCAAGGCATTTTAGAGACTACTGTGGTAGCTCCTCTTATAACAGGCCCAGAGGTCTAGGAGGGAAGAATGGTTTTCCTGGGCCCTGCCCAGGGCCCCCCTGCCCTGAGTAACTTCAGGACACTGCTCCCTGCATTCTGGCTCCCCCAACTCCAGCCTTGGTTAAGAGACCGCAGATACATCTCAAGCTGCTGCTCCAGAGGGTGCAGATCATAGGTCTTGGTAGCTTTCACATGGTGTTAAGCCTGCAGGTGCACAGAGGGTAAGAGTTAAGGCTCGGGAGCTTCTGCTTAGATTTCAGAGAATGTATGGAAAGCCTGGATGTCCAGAAAACAGCCTGCCATTGGGGCAGAGTCCTCATGGAGAACGTCTACTAGGGAAATGCCAAGGGGAAATATGAGTTTGGAGCCCTCAGAGTCCACACTGGGGCTAGGAGAAGAGGGCCACCATCCTCCAGAACCCAGAATTGTAGCTTCACTGAAAGCTTGCACTCTACACCCGGAAAAGCTGCAGGCACTCAGATGGAGATGAAGAGCTTATCAGAATCTTGAGAACTTATTGGGAACTGCAGCAAACACTTTTCTCAGCAGCAAAGTGTTCAAGAATTGGCCTGGCTGCTTCTAAAAGCATATGATCATATATGTGATGGAAAGGATCATCTGAAACTGGAACTTATATTTAAAAGGGAAGCAGAGAATACAAGTTGAAAAAATTTGAAATCTGATCATGTAGTAGAAAATAAAATCCAATTTTCTCGGTAGGAGTTCCCCAGAAATGCCAGCCCATGAAAGCAGCTGAGGGAGCTTCACCTTGCAGAGCACCAGGGGCAGAGATGCCCAAGGCATTCAGAGCCCACTTCTTGCATGAGTGTGGCCTGGTTGTGAAAAATGGAGTCAAAGGAGACTATTTTTGAGGTTTAGAATTTAATGACTGTTCTGCTGAGTTTGGGACTTGTATGGGGCCTGTAACCCCTTTGTTTTAACTGATATATTCCTCTTGGAATAGATGCATTTACTGAATGCCTGTACCATTGTATCTTGGAAGTAACTAACTTGCTCTTGATTTTACAGGCTCATAGGCAGAAGTGACTTGCCTCATCTCAGATGAGACTTTGGACTATAGACTTTTGAGTTGATGCTGAAATGAGTTAAGACTTGGGAGACTATTGAAAAAGGAGAATTGTATTTTGCAATGTGAGAAGGACGTGAGATTTGGGAGGGGCCGGGGTGGAATGCAAGAGTTTGAATCTGTTTCTCTGCCCAAATCTCATGTCAAATTGTTACCCCCAATGTTGGAGGAGGAGCTTGGTGGGAGTTGATTGGATCATGGGGGTAGATTTCCACCTTACTGTTCTTATGATACTGAGTAAGTTCTCAAGAGATCAGATTGTTTAAAAGTATGTAAGATCTTTTCTTCATTCTCTCTTCCTTATGCACGGGCCACATAAGACATGACTCCTTCATCTTAACATTCTGCCATGATTGTAAGTTTTCTGTGTCCTCACCAGCCACACTTTCTATACAGCCTGTAGAACTGTGAGTCAATTAAACATCTAGTCTTTTTGAATTAATCAATCTCAGGCAGTTTTTTATAGCAATGCAAGAACAGACTAATACACCAAGCTCAGAGCTGTGAGAAAAAAGTGCTTATTGTTGAATAGCATTGAGGTTTTTGTTTGTTTGTTTCACAGTAATAGCTGACCAATACAACTTTTAAGTAAGAGTAAAGGGAAACATCTAGAGTGCAAAAATTGCATCTGAAATCTTTACCTCAAGGATTACATTGTTTTTCTATAGGAAATTAAACTGTTTATTTATACACACCTGCAAATGTGTGGAAATAGAGTTTAAAGGACTTATTACTCTTAAAAATTATAAAAAGCCCTGTTAAGCCTAAGGATTATGGAAGTCATGATAAACATTTTAATGTGCTATATATTTTAATCTTATTATGATACAAAGATAATAAATTCATGTATATAATCATATAATATTGTGATTTGTCTTATTTGGTATAGTAAGCGCATGTAAATAATTTTAAAAATTGCCACCTTATAGATGTGCATAAATATTATTGAGTGTTTTTTGATATTATTATTGAAAAGGTATATTTTTAAGCATTTCAGAACAGACATTAATTATGAAAACACAGAAACCAAAATAAAATACCTGAATAATACTATACTTCTGGTGCATAGGAAATCATGGATCATATGACATTAATTAGCAAATACTCTCTACATGTTAAAATCAATTATTTAAATATTTTAAAATAATATTTTAAATTTACAATGGTGATTCACAGGAAATTTTAAAGAAATTAGTCATTTCCATTTTTTTGCTCAAATTTGTATTCTAAAATTATTTTTAAAAAGAAAGATTAATTATTAGGAAAAGTTTTTAATTTAAAAAGCAAATGCTTAATCTATTTTAAAAATTCATACTCTTAAGATATTGCATTATTTATCACAATATCCAGAAGCATTTTTTAGATTTTGTTTTCTAAATTTCTGCCACATTTTCAATATCTACCATCCTACAATGGTTAAGTATTTTATATTCAAGTTAACAGAGACTTCTTTAAAATAACATTTTAGGGAAGAGTTAATATCTAAAGAGCATCTATGAATACACAAGAAAGACAAAGGGCCAAAAGGGCAGTGAAAAAGATGAGTGATGCAAAATTGATTGCAAGAATCTAAGCAGGTTATTTTAATTAACTATAAACTTAGAAAGGCAATTGCAATGTAACCATGCTTAACTTCAGAGAACCAAAACAATTCATTCACTTAAAAATGGATAAAACTATGGTCTATCATTCAATTAAAAGTCTATGACATAATAAAAAGATGCTATTATAATTTCAGAGATTTCTGAGGAGAGTACCTTCCAATCCCTTCCAATAAATGGCCAATTTCTTTATCAATTTAGTTTTAGCAACAGACTGAGAAAAACAGCTAGATGTGATACATTAAAACAGAGGATTTTAAAATACAAACTATGGTGATAAAGATATATAAAGATTATGTTATAGAAAAAGAGAGACAGAGACAGGCAGAATGACAGGCAGACACACACACGCACACACACACACAGAATTTTGGGAGCTCCTACGTTGTTCCAGTTGGGTACAATGTTTGAATTTCTAATTCACAAGAGGTTTTGTGCTAACAGTTACAATATCAAGTTAAACTATTAGGTAAAAAGGTGAGTTTAGCTGCCTATCTACCTACTTTAATCTAAGACGAGAATAATGTACAAGTCATGACCACAAACTGGTAAAATTTTAGCATATTAATTTATTAGAATAAAACAAAATGGTGGAAGAGGAAGCTTCAAGTTCCTGTTCCTCCACAGAAACACCACTAAGCAAGTAAAATATGTCAGAGGCTACTTTGTCAGAAATATGGCAAAGAAAGGTTGATAGCAACCAAGCAAATGCTAAGTCAAGGAAAAAAAAAGCATATTAACATAATAGCAAAACTTTGGGGTATTTTTCCTTGCCCTTCCTCCACCATTTTTCCAACTTGGTGACAGTCTTGAAGATAGCAACCCAAATTGCCATTATGCTACCTTGGTCCCTAGTACTGGAGAGAGAAGATGAAGCCCTATTTATCTTATTTACAAAGTATTATGAATGTTTACACTACCTGGCCTTGAAGTCCATCTGAAGGGCTGAGGCAAAGCACCTGTTTCAATTGCTTCTATTACAGACCCCACTAGGGGCAAAAAATCAGTAGGCATTGTTTGAAAATACTTAATGACAAATAGAAAACAAAAATCCAGAGCTGCATAGGCAAAATATTACGATAGATTATGGTTGAGGAAAAAACATAGGCAGCCTATACAGCAGGAGAAAAAGATTGGGAGATAATTTGTTTGTGACATTAAGGTTTTAAAAGGCACCCATATATACAAGAGAATTTTTAAAGCCATGTGCATATACAAGACAGGTTGCATGATTGAGAAAGACCTAAGAAGACCCTAAGCGTTCCCCTCTGACAGATAGCCTGCGTGAGTGTTGAGGAGTGACTGAGACTGAGCTAAGAGTCAATCTTCAAAGGCTTATAAGAGGTGTTTTTCACTTTTTGTAGTTGCTGTTGTTTGTTTTGTTTTTAATCTTTAGTTCTTGGCATTGAAAGAATTTCAAAACACTAGCTGAATGTAAGATAAAGAAACAAAAATCTCTGTGACCATACATGAAAAAAACAATACACACATGACTACATCTTCTAAAATACAAAATCAGGAAACTCTGCAGAAGGAGTAGAATTGTATTTCCAAAGACAACACAGTATCTTTGTCTAGTTTCAACAACAAAAATCACAAGGCACACCAAAAGCAGGAAACAATAGCCTGTTCACAGAAACAAATAAACTGATAGACAGAAAATATCCCTGCAGATAGCCAAATACTGGAATTATTAAAAAATGCTTTGTAGCAATTATTTTCAATGTGCTTAAAGAGCAAAATAATTAATAGAAATAACTAAAAAATAATGAAATGTCTAAAACAATTTAATCAAGAAGAGCTAGAAATATTTAAAACTAAACAAATTTTGGAGCTGAAAAGTAAAATGACTAAAGCTTAAAACTCACATGAATTAAAAGCAGATTTGAGCAGACAGAAGAAAATAATTAGAAAACTTGAAAATAAGACAATTAAAATTATCCACTATAAATAGTAGAAAGAAAAAGGAATGGCAAAGGTGAAAAAAGCCTATGGGAAATGTGGAACATCATTATGCAAAACAGTGAGCACATTTTGGGAGTCTCTGACAAAGAAGAAAGAATAAGAGAAAGGAAAATTATGTGAAGAGATAACAGAAATAATTGAACAACAGAGTAATTGAAATTTCCCAAATTTAATGAAAGACATTAATCTGTATATTGAAGAAGTTCAAGGAACTCTGTGCTCAAAGAATTCTAAGGTGGGGGTGGATCCAAGATGGCCAAATAGGAACAGCTCTGGAGTGCAGTTCCCAGCCAGAACAACTGCCCACAGACCAGGAGATTCCCGGATTGAAAAGTGCCACAAGTTTCCAGCACAGTTTTTTCAGCTAGCTGAGCAGGTCTCTGCACAAAAACTCACACAAATCTGGGCAGACATTTCAATTGGTACCTGGAACGCCTGTGAGACACAGCTGCCCTTTCAGCTGAAAAAAAGGGGGCTGAAACAGAGAGCCAGGTAATCTGGCTCAGTGGGTCCCACCCCCACTAAGACCAGCAATCTGAAATGCTCTGGATTGAGAGTTTTGCAGCAAGCACAGCTGGACCCAGGATGGTCCAGCACTGTGGGGGGAAGGACGTCAGCCATTACCAAGGCAGTCCCCCATTACTGAAGCAGTCCAACACTACTGAGGCAGTCCACCATTACCAAGGCAGTCCACCATAACCGAGGCAGTCTACCATTACTGAAGCAGTTTGCCATTACAGAGGCAGTTTGCCATTACAGAGGCAGTCCACCATTACTGAGGCAGATCACCATTACTGAGGCAGTTCTAACTATACCTCTATAAACAAAACTGCAAGGAAGTTCACACAGCAGCTGGGCAGAGTCCACAGCAGCTCAGCAACGCCTCTGCAGGCAGACTGGGACCAAGCTACCTCCTTGCTGGGCAGGGCATCTCTGAAAAAAGGCAGCAGCACATCAGGAACTTATAAATAAAGATCCACCTTCCCAGGACAGAGCACCTGGGGAAAAAAGGTGGTTATGAGTTCCACTGCAGTAGACTTAAATGTACATGTCCAGCAGTTCTGAACGGAACAATGGAGCTCACAGTTCAGCACTTGAGCTCCTATAAAGGATAGACTGTCTCTTCAAGCAGCTACTTGACCCACGTAGATCCAAAAAGGAGAGCTCAGGCTGACATCTGGTGGATATCCTTCTGGGACAAATATAACAGAAGAAGAACCTGGCAGCAACCCTTACTGTTCTGCAGCCACTGCAGATGATCCCCAGGCAAGCAGGGTCTGGAGTGGACCTGCAGCAGTCCTACAGCAGAGGTGCCTGACTGTTAGAAGGAAAACTAAAAAACAGAAAGAAATAACTTCATCATCAACGAAAAGGATATCCACTCAGAGATCCTAATCTAAAGTCACCCAACTACAAAGACCACAGTTAGATAAATCCACAAAGATGGGAAGAAACCAACGCAAAAGGGATGAGAACACCCAAAACCAGAATGCCTCTCCTCCTCTAAGGTATCACAACTCCTCACCAGCAAGGGAACAAAGCTGGATGGAGAATGAGTCTGATGAATTGTTAGAAACAGTCTTCAGAAAGTGGGTAATAACAAACATTTCCGAGCTAAAAGAATATGTTCTAACCCAATGCAAATAAACTAAGAACCTTGAAAAAAAGGTCTGATGAAATGCTAATGAGAATCTACAGCTTAGAGAAGAATATAAATGAATTGATGGAGCTGAAAAATATAACACGAGAACTTCATAAAGCATATATTAGTTTCAATAGCCGACTCAACCATGCAGAAGAAAGGATATCAGAGATTGAAGAGCAACTCAATGAAATAAAATGAGAAGGCAAAATTAGAGAAAAAAGAGTAAAAAGAGATGAACAAAGCCTCCAAGAAATATGGGATTATGTGAAAAGGCCTAATCTACGTTTGATAGGTGTACCTGAATGTGACAGAGAGAATGAATCCAAGCTGGAAAACACTCTTCAGGATATTATCCAGGAGAACTTCCACAACCTATCAAGGCAGGTCAACATTCAAGTCCAGGAAATACAGAGAACACCGCAGAGATACTCCTCAAGAAGAGCAGCTCCACAGCACATAATTATCAGATTCACCAGGGTTGAAATGAAGGAAAAAACGCTAAGGGCAACCAGAGAGAAAGCTTGAGTTACCCACAAACGGAAGCCCATCAGACTCACAGCAGATCTCTCAGCAGAAATCCTACAAGCCAGAAGAGAGTGGGGGCCAATATTCAACATCCTTAAAGAAAAGAACTTTCAACCTAGAAATTCACATCTAGCCAAACTAAGCTTCATTAGCGAAGGAGAAATAAAATCCTTTATGAACAAGTGATTGCTCAGAGATTTCGTCACTACTAGGCCTGCCTTACAAGAGCTCCTAAAAGAAGCACTAAACAGAAAGGAACAACCAGTACCAGCCACTCCAAAAACATACCAAATGGTAAGGACCATCGACACACTGAAGAAACTGCATCAACTAAAGGGCAAAACAACCAGCTAGCATCAAAATGTCAGGATCAAATTCACACATAACAATATTAACCGTAAATGTAAATGGGCTGAATGCCCCATTCAAGAGACAGAGACTGGCAAATTGGATAAAAAGTCAAAACCCATCAGTGTACTGTATCCAGGAAATCCATCTCACGTGCAAGGACACACATAGGCTCAAAATAAAGGGATGGAGGAAGATCTACCAAACAAATGGAGA